>JAVSCE010014098.1:0-25545 GCA_032199065.1 Smutsia gigantea | reverse complement strand
GAGGCAAACTCTCTAACTTTCGTTTGTCTGGAAATTGTTTAATCCCTCCATCATATTTAAATGATAATCGTGCTGGATACAATATTCTTGGTTCGAGGCCCTTCTGTTTCATAACATTAAACATATCATGCCATTCTCTTCTGGCCTGTAATGTTTCTGTTGAGAAGTCTGATGATAGTCTGATGGGTTTTCCTTTGTAGGTGATCTTTTTTCTCTCTCTAGCTGCCTTTTATACCCTGCCTTTATCTTTGATCTTTGTCATCTTAATTATTATGTGTCTTGGTGTTGTCTTCCTTGGGTCCCTTGTGTTGGGAGATCTATGAGCTTCGGTGGACTGCGAGACTACTTCCTTCCCCAGCGAGGGGAAGTTTTCAGTAATTATTTCTTCAAAGACACTTTCTATCCCTTTTTCTCTCTCTTCTTCCTCTGGTACTCCTATAATGCGAATATTGTTCCGTTTGGATTGGTCACACAGTTCTCTTAATATTCTTTCATTCCTAGAAATCCTTTTATCTCTCTCTGCCTCAGCTGCTCTATACTCCTGTTCTCTGTTTTCTATTCCATTAACAGTCTCTTACATCTCGTCCATTCTGCTGTTAAGCCCGTCGATCGCTTGTCTGATTTCTGTATTGTCTTTCCTCAGTTCCCTCACTTCTTCCCTCAGCTCTTGCACATTTCTCTGTAGGTCCATCAGCATGGTTATGACTTTATTCTGAATTCTTTTTCAGGGAGGCTGTGCATTTCCATCCCTTCAGACTCCCTCTCTGGGGTTGTCTGGTTGATTTTGGTCTGAACCATATTCCTCTGTCTTTTCATGGCTGTATAATTGGTCACTGATAGTTGTCACGTATGTCAGCTGGGCTCTTTAAGACTTTAAAAAGAGAAGAAAAGAAAAAAAGAGAAAAAAAAGAAAAGAAAGAAAGAAAGAAAAAAAGAAAAAAAAGAAAGAAAATAAAAAACAAAACAAAAAACAAAACAAAACAAAAAAATGCCCACCGGACGTAGATTCTGTGGGAATGCTCTAGGTGGCGCTATTGCCCCAGTATTCCACAGCTGTGACTGTGCCCCTCCGCAGGGCCCTTTATCGCTCTGGCAGGGGTGGGAACGAATAGGAGGCTGTTGATCTCAGTGAGAAGTGTAAGTACGGCTACGCTTCCTCAGTCGCCAGCTAAGGCGTCTGAAACTCCCCAGGACTCCCAGCCTGCTGGGCTGAGTGTGCTGGGGTGATCCGGCTCCTCCGCTGGGCTCCTGTCTCTTTAAGACCGCTGAAGAAAGCGCGCGCTTTTTTTTTTTCCTTCCCGGGAGCCGGCTGCAAGCCCCCTGGCGCGTTCCCCGCTCAGATCCTGCCCTCTGTCTCTCCAATCTCCGCTGCACTGCGCAATGTGGGTCAGCGCTCCCCGCGCAGATCCCCGGGGCTGGCTACTTCGCGGGGTGCACTTCCACTCCCTCCCGGCTCTGAATCCTCTCCTCCCGCCGGTGCGCTGGGGTGGGGGAGGCTCGGGTCCCGCCGGGTCGCGGCTCCGGATCTTACCCGCCTCTTGGGGTGCCGAGTCCTCTCGGGTGTAGCTGCACGCTGTGCGCTTTCCTGTGTATTCTCATCTCTCTTTTAGGAATAGATGTATTTTCTGTGTTTTCGTAGATAAATATAGTGTTGGGAGGAGATTTCTGCCGCCCTGCTCACACCGCCATCTTCCCGGAAGTCCAAGAGAGTTATTTTCTTAAACAATTTTCCCATTCCATGAGTCAAGGAATGATCACTCTATTCTAAGCTCATCACGTCTTCAAAACAACTTGTACAAGGACAGAAGCTACAGAATAAACAAGTTCTCTTTACAACATGGAGAAAGTTCACAAAATGGCTTCACTCATGTAAAGCAGTAACCAAACACGGCTCCCCACACACTTCCACCTGACAGAGTCCAGCTTCCCTGGTTATATTCTTCCCCAAGAATTTTCCTCCTCAAATATCAAATATCTGCTGCCAAGGCAGCGCAGTTCAACTTGCATCACTTACCTGAGCAAACCACTGGGGTCTCCCATGTGAAGAAGCTGAACAATAAGCATGTAAAATTTTCAAAATATAATCACCATCAACTATAATTTATAAAATTTAAAAAGCAAAATTAATAATTTCCTTTTTCAGGAATGTAACTAGGTGTAAGGGAACTTAAAGAAGAGTTCTTATTTCCTCCTCCAGCTTTCTGATCACTCGCATTTCCATTCCTTGATCCATTCCTTTCACCTTTCTTCTCTGAAGTTTTGGCATTTTTCCCTCTCTCCCATACTTAAAGATGCACCAATGACAGCAATTGGTCTTTCAGAGTGTATATGGACAAATATCAACACGTGTTCCTTATGCATTTATAGGTGCCTCAGACAGTCCCATTTATAGATGTACTAAATATTTTCTCCTCCTGCCCCTCGCCTGCTTTATAGGCTACATTCTTGGTCTAGAAAGGTGCAAGGGCTAATTCAGACTTTTCAAAGTTTCCTCTCCTGCTTTTAGGTGTTCTGGGACTTCAGAATGCTTTTCTCTTTTCCCATATCTCTTTGTTTTTTATTTTCCTTAATTAGTTCCCAGCAGGCTGGAAGTCTGTTACTTATCTAGATTCTTGCTACCAGTCTCAGCAAAACTCTTAGTCCTCTAGTGTTTATACAACCTTCATATCAAGACAAACATAACATAATGCTTTAAGGAACTTTCTAATGCTCTCACAAAAATTCAGGTGTATATTAGAATTCTACTTGCCCACTTTTCTCTGCTATTTTGCATTGGGAATCATAACATAATTATTGTGTAATTAGAAGTCTGAAAATGAACAAGCAGAGTTCTCTTAAGTCCATAAGGGACTTTCAAACACTATTTCATGTGACCACTTGACATTGTAGTATGCTGAATATTATCTTCACTTTACACACATGCTTGGTAACCTTCCTGGCAACAACCACATGTCTATCTGGTTGTTTCACCAATGTACATACAATGCTTGGCAGTATGTGATACTTACTAGATTCTCAATAAATATTCATGGAATGAAATAAACTTAGAACACTAATGTTCAGAAGTGAAATGAAATTAATATTTATTGAATACCTACTATTACTTGTTGCTGTTCATTAAGCTAAATGTTTTCATCTACAATGTTTTATCTATACAATATTCCCATGAGCTTGACCAAGTTCAAAAGCCAGGTAGTACAAGCAGATGGGTTCTCATTTATAAATCTGAATATTAGTTTTGCTTTTTCTACTGTATGGATTTACCTCACTATATAATGCATTTCTAGATCTGTTCCATATAAGTCTACCTTGCAGTTTAGCTCCTTTCGAAAAGATATTTCTAGATATTTGGTCAGTATTCATATGACACTGGAGTTTTAATTTGAGAAAAGCATCATGAATACAGAACTAACTTGGAGCAAAGGGCATCCTTAGCTGGTTATTTCTGAGAAATAAAAGGAACAAATAGTAGGGCCCTAAGGGATAAATCTGATCTGAGTTTCATTTTGTTGTGTTTTTCTAAAGAAATAATCTGCAGTAGAAGTTTTTCAGACATCATTGCCAGAGTCACATACCAAGATGCCAGGAATAAATAACAACAGTGTCTCTTAAGATTCAGTAAGGTATCTGTTTTAGAAAGAATACATCTCAGTTTTATCTAGCAGGGACCTCATCTTGACAGCTTCGTTGTGTTTACTGTACAGATTTATCAGTCTTAAAGGAGAAACAGAGGAGTGGTCCTGCCACTAGTCAACTTGTATTAAGATATTTTAGGCCACATTAAATGCACAAGCTTGTTCAGAGAACAAAGAGTGTATAGGAGAGAGAAGGGATAATTTTGTGATTAATAGCTATTCCTTTTTCCTATGTCTCTCCTCTCTCACTTCCTTTAAAACTTAAAACAGAGCCTTAGAAAATGGAATCTATTAAAGGAAAAAAAGAGTAATTTTGATAAAATATCTATAAGATAAAATTTCTGTAAATATCATTTTGTGACCCACATGTAATAACACAAAAGGGGTGAGGAGTATTTTTCCTGTTTCACAAAACAGCAGCCTAAGTACTCTAGACCCAGGTGACCAACATTTGAAGGAAGAGATAGAGTTCTGAAATGTAACTAGTGACCCCCAATAACCCACCTCCATGTGCTAGATACACTGTTTTTCAGTTCACATCTCACTGTCCTTCTCAGCAGCTTCCTCACCCTCATGAAATACTTTCTTTTCTGTGCTTTTATGACTGTAGACTTCAGAGCATCCTCTACCTTTCTGGTTGCTTCTTAGTTTCCTGGGCCTGTGTTGGGGTTTGGGGATTGCCGTTGAGGTTTTGGGGTGATGTGAAGAGCAAAGAAGGAGGCAGGAGTCATTACAGAGGGTGCTTAAAAGAAGCTACTTTATTCTGCATAAAGCTGTACTTTTTATACTGCTATAGTGCTAACTCGTGGTTACATAAATATTGAAATGTGCATGCGTCTGGCCTTCACGGCCCTTATCTAGCTCCTTACTCATAGGAACAGTACACTGTGTTTTCAAGGTTTCTCAAGGCCAGACATATCTGAGGTGAAGCAGCAGACAGCTGTCTTTATAGAATAGTAGAGAAGGGGGTGGGCCTTCCCTACATCCCACCCCTTTCTAATAGGACTGCTTCTTTGCACACAAAGCAGAGCTCTGTGCCCAGAGCCCATAGAAACAATATAAAGAATAACAACAGACAAGGAGGCTACACACCCCAGTGGCCACTATGCTGAGGAACTACTGCCAGGTGGGACCAAGCTGTGACCACCAAGTAGACAGGGGATTTTGTGATAAGGCTTGTATTTGAGACACTTTATTATTTACTTTCTGGAGTGTGGCTTGTATTTGCTGCTGGTGGTCGGGAATATACACACACAGTTAATGTGCAGTAAAGCGCAGGTGGCCCCTTGTGCAGCTGTGAGTATATCCAGAGCCATTCTGTTTTGTAAAATCGCCTTCCACATTTGGGTGACTTCATTTAGCAGTAGGGCTAGCGAGGACCTTCTTATATTCAGGGCACGAGCAACATGCTGTGCCAGGGCTTCTATTTGTAATTTTACACCTATAGTGCCCGCTCCTGGAAGGAAGATAGCCAAGCGGCAAAACTACCATGCCGTCCCATTTGGGATGATACCAGTGGGCATATACAGCACCCCACTTATGCGTGGGCCACGGCAGGTTTTGTGGTATCTGTCCTGATAAGTATGGGTGGCCCCAAGTATAACGGCCTAATTTTCAGGGAGATAGGACCAGCCATATTTCCCACATATCTAGATGTTTTCCCCCAATAGGGTGTCAGCTGGCACAGTGCCCACATGGGCGTAACTGTCCCTCTAGTGCTTAAGGGTGCGATTAGCATTGACATTGGCACACAGTTCTCTGGGTAACAGGCCAACTGTGCAACTGGGTATGGAAACTTGCTGTTTAATACACAACGGAGCTATAGTTTGCAAGGTTACATGTATATTAGACATCCATCCTCGCCCATTATACACACCCCTCCCCGGGCGGAGGGACTGATGATTATTGGATCAACTACTCAGTTGCACACTGTTGTGCGTCACCTTCAGCATTACCCCGATTCCATGCTCGAAGGCATTTCCATGCGGACAGGCTGACGGGAGCAATTTTCCACAGCAGTCCAGCAGTGATTTCCATGGGCAGTTCCATACACACCCAGCAGTGGGAGCATTATGTACCTGGGCAAAAGTATGGGCCCATGCCACCATGCTATGTCAGCCTGGGCAGGAAGACAGAACAGACAAACACACCATCGGTTGTCTTTGTCCCAGTTATTGGATAGGATATAAGAGACCTTGTCATTCTGTGACAAAACAGTGGCTGCCAGGGGAGGTTTCCCTGGTCTGTGATACCAGACCATAATGCCCGAAGACACTGGCAGAATATCAGGTTCAGCCTTCAGCAGAAATTGTGGTATTGGCCACACCTGCACGACCCAAGTCCCTGCCAGTATGGCTGTTGCCCTCTCCTTCAAGGAAGCAGTCCAGTTTAAAAGGCCACTTTCCTATCTATGGGGTAACTTGTAACCCGTGGGTCATCCCCTCCCCCCATACCTCATACAACAGGACCCATGGATGTTCTTCGAACACCCAAGTCCAAAGTCCATGGCCACATTCATTCCTTTGTGCGGCCAGGAGACAACATACGTGGTGCAGGAAAGAGAAATGTTTTTTCTTGCAATTGTGGCTGCAACTTACTGGGGCCTTGTTTTAAATATTTTAAAATGTATGGACGAGCTACCAACAACCTTTTTATGGGACTTTCCCCAATTTTCTTTGGTTGCTTATTCAGCAAGCGTACTGCTATGGGTAAGTGCTTCACCCACTGCATCCATCCTAAATGTTTCTTTTTGTCTTTTAACAGCCATTATACCTTTCTATCATTCTAGCTGCCTGGGGTTGATAAGCACATGTAATTGGTATATGATGTCCTGTTGTCAAAGCCCATTTTTGTATCTCCTGTCCTGTAAAGTGGTTTCCTTGGTCACTGTTGACAGTTAGCGGATGCCCATAACTGATATGTCAGTTCCTTAAGGCCCATTTAGTAGTTTGTTGGGTAGCCTGAGCCACAGGATGGGCAAAAACCTATCCTGTAGCCATGTCCACTAATGTGAATGCATATTTACATCCCTGATTGCTGGGCAAGGGCCCTATGTAATCTACTTGCCACACCTGCAACAGTTCTGGTGGGCAGGGAAGCTGTCCCTTTTGCATGGGTACCTGATGATGATGGGGGGAAAAGTAAGCGCATTGAGCACATGCTTGCACCACTTGTTTTGCTTCAGCAAACATCAGCAGAATGTGCCATATCTGGGTGACTTTACACGTGGTTTTAGGGCCTACATGCCCTAGTTTTTTATGCAACCATAGTCCCATGTCCATAAGGGGCAACTCCCGAAGCACACGAGCCCTGGCCACGGCGTCAGCCACGTCATTCCCAGGGCTTAATGATGGGTGATGTCCTGAGACGTGATATATTAGGGCACTTTCCTTTAACCCACTAGCCCAAAGGTCTTTTCATATCATTTGTCCCCACAGTGGGCAATGGCTGATTTCCCAGTCCTGTGGTGCCCACTGAGGCAACTAGACAGTGAGGCTGTGAAACAGAGCCCAACTGTCAGTACAGACGGTTATCTGACCTGATTTTCTAGTCAAAAGAAGCCACACCACCTGTAATTCAGCCCATTGGTTGGATTGCCCTACCCCAGACTCATACCAGAACTCTTCCTGTAAGGACTGAATGGCGGTCCATCTGTATACCAGGCCTCCACTGGAGGCATCCCTGTCCCTTCCCCATAGGGGCTTCCTGTTGGTGCTTCCACGCTCAGTAAGGTGGGTGCGGGTTTGACTGTAAAGGGCACCAGTCACAGGACTTGCTGCCATCTCTGTGAGAGAGGGCTTTTGTAGGGTCTAGCCCGTTGTTCTGAATAGGCTCCCCGCTTGGTCAGGGTGGGTGTCTGGGCAGCCCCAGTCTGGGAGCTGTAGCCCAGGCTCACAACCCACTCCTCAGTCAGGAGGGCAGTAATGGCCTGTACTGCTTGCATTTCTGTGATTCCTTCAGTAGCCAGTAAGGTGGCATACACTGCTGCCAGCTGTTTTTCCAACAGTGAATAGTGAATCTTTGCTCCCTTTCACAACTGAGACCAAAACCCTACTGGGACTTTGTGGGCCCCATGCTTCTGCCATAATCCCCACCCTTACCCGTCTGTGCTGGCAGACACCATCAGCAGGAACGGAATGGAGGGGTCAGTGACCCGCAGCGTCTGGGCCTGAGCCACTGCTCTTTTTGTCTCAGCAAAAGCCTCTTCTACCTCTAGCATCCAGTCCCATGTTTGCCCTCACTTTATAAGGTGATGCAGTGGCTTTAACAGCATAGTTAAGTGAGGGATAAATGTTCTCCAATACCCCAACAAGCTTACATATGTTTGTAGCTGCTTAACAGTTTGTGGGCAGGAGTACTGTTGTATTTTATTAATTACTGCTTCGGGTAACACTTTTGTTTTACCTGACCAGACAACACCCAAGAACTTGAATAACCAGGTCCCTGCACCTTGTCTTTGTTGATGGCCCATCCCTACACATGGAGGGCCTTGTGCAAACCATGAGCTGCAGCTTCTAGATTTGGAAAAGAATCAGATGTTAACATTATATCATTTATATAATAGAACACTTGAACCGACGGCAGATGGGACCAGGTGGCCCGGTCAGTAGCCCCCAAGCTGTGACACAAAGTAGGACTGTGCAAGTGTCCTTGTGGGAGGACCACAAATGTTCATTGGTAGCCCTCTCATGTGAAGGCAGATTTATGCTGGCTTTCCAGTGCAATGTCAATGGAAAAGAAGGCATTAGCCAGATCCAACACAAAGTGATAAGTCCCCAAAGTCACAGTCAGTTTGTCCATCAGGTCAGTAATGTTCAGTATGGCAGCATGCAGTGGGGGAGTCACTTTGTTTAGTTCCCAGTAGTTCACTGTCATTCTCCCAAGCGCTGCTGGCTTCTTCGCAGACAAATTAAAGGGGCTGTGTGCTGGGTGGATGATGTGCGCTTTTCCAACTGCAAAATGGTTTGGCCAATTTCCTCCTGTCCACTGGGCAGCTGGTATTGTTTGGTGTTTACTATACAGGTGGCTTGTGGCAACACCAAAGGTATGTGGTAGGGGTGACTTCACCTCACTGTTTTTACGACACATATGTGGAACCGAAACTCCTCCAGAGTTGTTTGCATTGTTAAACTGTGCAGTACATTTACCCCTAAACTATATTCTGCTATCGGAGACACGTAGACTGCATAGTGATGTGGGGGCAAGCATCCAATTCTCAAAGTCAGAGTCACTCGTTGCACCTGCACTGTTTGTCCACTATACCTCTCTATGACAGCAGAGGGGCCCTGGAACCCGTCCAGATTGCTGTGAAGGAGAAGTGAGTCAGCACCTGTATTTACTAGTGCCAACACCCACTGTACATTCTGTGGGGACCAATGAATGGCCAGCAGTCCTCCAGTGTTCCAATCTGCAGGGTACCTCAGCCCCACCCTAGTCGGGGAGGAAATCAGTCAGCACATAAGGCGTGCGTTCCTGGTCCACCACAGCATTCGCCCACACCTGCCTTGGGAGCAGTGGCGAGAGAATTGGTTGGAATGCAACTGTTTCCATAGCCCCATCAAGATTTCTAAAGGCTGTCCGTTAAGCTTTTCATGAGCCAAACCAGCAGCCAAAAGGTTATTTTACACCTGTTTGTGGCTTACTTTCAGCGTTCCTACCATGGCAGTCTCTCGCGCTGTTTTCGCCGCTGCTGTTTTCCCTTTTCCCTTGTGCGGCTTCACCGTGGTAGTTCTCACCTTGGTCGCTTGACGTCGCTTTACTTCTGTGTCCCCCAAGGGAGCCAATGCTGACACTGCTTCGTATTTCGGCCGTCAGTACATGGCGCTAGCAACAAAGCAACAGCTCCAAAGGTACTTGCAGGACCACTGGCCAGAGCAAGGTATTTCATATGAGATGTTAGCAGTTCTTCATCTGGACTGTGCTAATGGGGAGCAAACATCATCTGCGTCATACCTATTTCTCAGAGCACGCGTACCAACTCCAGGTATGTGCTCCACTTTGTTACATGTTCTGGCATGTCCCCTGGGGTATTCCACACTGCCTTTGCTGCAGCCATTAACTAATATATCAGGGTCTTATTGCCAGCCTGTGGGTTTGCGCACCTAGTGCCCAAAAATGTGTGCCACCTAGGGGGCATGGCCGTTATGCTGGCGAGTTGCAACACCTGAGAGGGCGAGAGCTCAGTATCTCAGTACCCTCATCCCACAGCGGCAATAGCCAGGTAGGCACAGATTTCTCCAAAGGTTGCTGATACTGCTTGGCCAGATTCCACTATTTTCATGGCCATGTACATTGTGTAAGTTGTGTACTGGGTAGCTATCGGGGGGGCATCTATGGGTTCTTGTATCTCTGTGCATTGCCATTCAGCAGGGCGGGCATGCAAAACCAATGGTGCTTTGCCGCTCCCGAGGCTTTTGGCCCGCGATGAAGGGCTCCAAGTCTTCTTCCTTCTATTGAAGATTCTGCACTCTCTGCTGCAACTCTGCAGTTTTGCAAGCAGCATGGCGGACGACTGTCAGGAATAGCTACGCCGCTTGCCCAGCTGATTCCCGGTGGGCCAGAGGAACTAGGGTCTCTAGCATCTTTAATGCTGTCTGTACAGACTCCCAATCCTCTGGCGCTGCCCAAGCAGTCAAGTACATTGCCACTGGGTACCAAATAGAGGCTGGGGGCCACATCTCCTCCACCCACCCCTCCGCATCCAGGGAAGCCGAAGGACCATTGCTCTTGCAGCCACCTACCTCACCCTGCTCACTGTGCCACGTGTTGGGGTCTGGGGGTTGCCATTGAGGTCTTGGGGCCACACGAAGAGCAAAGAAGGAGGCAGAAGTCATCATAGAGGGTGCTCAAAAGAAGCCACTTCATTCTACATAAAGCTGTATTTTTTATACAGCTATATATAGTGCTAATGTGTGGTTACATAAATATTGAAGATGTGCATGCATGTGGCTTTCATGGCCAGGTGTCTGGCCTTCAAGGCCCTTATCTAGCTCCTTACTCATGGGTACAACACACTGTGTTTTCAAGGTTTCTCAAGGCCTGACATATCCGGGTTCAAGTAGCGGACATCCGTCCTTATAGAACAGTAGGGAAGGTGGTGTGTGGGGCCTTCCCTACAGCCTGTTCTTCCTCTATTTGATCACTGTATGTCCAAGGGCTTGATCCCAGGAGCTCCTCTCTTTCTGCTACAAACTGTAAACCAGTAAGCTTTTGAAAAACCTGAAAACAGAAGGAATCTAAGCAAAGCATACCACTAAAAAAAGTCATCAAACTACTAATGATTTCAAGAGAGGAAGAAAGGAACAATGAAGAACTAGAAAACAACAAAATAGCAATAAGCAATAATTATGTTAAATGTAAGTAAAATTAATTTTCAAAGCAAAAGAGTGGCTGAATGGATTAACAACAACAGAAAAAATACAACTATATGCTGTCTGTAAGAGACTCATTTCAGATATAAGGACACACACAGACTGAAAGTAAAGGGATGGAAAAAGATATTCCAGGCAAATGGAAACCAAAAAAAGCTGGAGTAAGCTATATTTATTTCAGACAAATAGACTTTAAAACAAAGTTTATAATAAGAGACAAAATATTTACAAATGATGGAACCACAGAAGACCCTAAATAGCCAAAACAGTCTTGAAAAAGTAGAACAAAGCTGGAGACATCGCACTCCCTGATGTTAAACTCTATTACAAGGTTATAGTAAATAAAACATGGCATTAGCATAAAGAAAGATACTTAGATTAATGGAACAGAATAGAGAGCCCAGAGATAAACCCATATGTATATGGTCGGTTAATTTATGGCAAAGAAGCCAAGAATATACAATAGGGAAAGGGTAGTCTCTTCAATAATGTTGGGAAAAATGGACAGCTGCATGTACAAGAATGAAACCAGACCGCTGACGATTAGTGATGTCGAACATCTTTTCATGTACCTGTGGTGATCTGTATGTCTTCTTTGGAAAAATGTCGATTCAGATCTTACACCATACAGTTTAGCTCAAAATGAGTTAAAGACTTGAATGGAAGAGCTGAAACCATAAAACTCCTAGAAGAAAATATAGGTGGTAAGCTCCTAGACATCAGTCTTTGTGACGATTTTTTAGATCTGACACTGAAAGAAAAGGCAGCAAAAGCAAAAATAAAAATAAATAAGTGGGACCACATCAAACTAATAAGCTTCTTCATGGCCAAGAAAACCATCAAGAAAATGAAAAGGCAACCTGCTGACTGAATAGGAAGAAGTATCTGATAATATTTCTAAACATATTGGATTATATATTCAAATATATATATTTGGGGTTAATATCCAAAATATTTAAGCAACACATTCAGTTCAATAGCAAAACAACAGCCATCCAGTTAAAAAATCAGTGGAAGATCTGAATCGACATTTTTCCAAAGAAGACATACAGATCACCACAGGCACATGAAAAGATGTTCAACATCACTGATCATCAGGAGAATATAAATCAAAATCATAATCAGGTATGACCTCATACTCTTTAAAATTACTATTATCAAAAAGACAAAAATGACAAGTATTGGTAAGGATATAGAGAAAAGATGCCTGTGCACTGTTGGTAGGAATGGAAATGGGTGTAGCCAGTGGAAAACAGTATGGACGTTCCTGAAAAATTAAAACAAGAACCTCCCTATGATCCAGTAATTTCACTTCTGAATATCTGTTTGAAGAAAATGAAAACACTAACTCAAAAGGATATATGCATCCCAATGCTCATTGCAACCTTGCTTATAATAGCCAAGTTATGGGAACAACCTAAGTGTCAATTAATGGATGAGTGAATAATGAAAATGTGGAATTTATTTAGCCATAAGAAAGAATGCAATCTTGCCATTTGCAGCAACATGGATGGACCTTGAGGGCACTACTCTAAGTGAAATAAGTCAGGCAGAGAAAGACAAGTATCATATAATCTCATTCATATGTGGAATCTAAAAAAACAAAACCAAGCTCATAGATTCAGAGAACAGATTTGTGGTTGCCAGAGAGGGGATGGGAGATAAGGGAAATGGGTGAAGTGAATCAAAATTAACAGACTTCCAGTTATGAAATAAGTAAATCAGGGGGGTGTAATGTACAACATGGTGACTATAGTTAATAATACTCTATTGCATTTTTGAAAGATGCTAAGAGAGTAGATCTTAAAAGTTGTCATGATGAGGAAAAGAAATTTGTAACTATGTGTGGTGATGGATGTTAAGTAACCTTTGTAGTGGTCATTTTGCAGCATATACAAATCATTATGTTGTACACCTGAAAACAATAGTATTATATGTCAATTATGCTTCAATTAAAAAAACTCTAAATAGGTAAACTGTAAATGTTGTGTGTATATAATAGCTCCTGAATGTGCATCTCCAGGTTTCTCTAAGAAATAGCTTCTTTCATACTGTCTATTAAATAGCCCATATGGTTATTTTACAAGCACCTTAAACTTAGCATGTCTAAACAATTCTTTATCATATCCACCTCATCCAGTCCTTTTTCCAGGTTACCACTGTCCATCCCATCCAGTTGCTCATGCCAAAAACTGGGGAGTCAGCCCTGCTGAAAGTCATGTAAATTCTACCTTAAAACAACATCTTATATCTGTCTCCTTGTTTTCCATTTCTGCAGCTATCATGATGGCATTCATCCACCTCTCCTCTCGACTCCCACAATAGCCTCCAAACTGACATCTTCAGATTTGCTCTCACCACATTCATCTATTTTCCATACCGCAACCATAGTGATTATGTTTTTAGTATAAATCTAATCATGTCACTGTAATATTTTAAATGCCTACAATGACATTACATTGTTTTTTGGATAAAATTCAAAATCCTTCACCTTCATGATCCTCAACAACTAGACCCTAGGCTCATCTCTCTCCACTAACCCCTACAGCACTCTAGTATTGACTGCCATTTGGTTCCATGAATGATCCTGGTACTCTTTCAGCCTTGACACATGACCTCTCTCTCTTCTGCAATCTAGTATCCACCCTCCTTGAGCTAGTTAAATTCTAAATCTCCTTTCGAACTGAAATTAAACCTTATTTACATAGGAAAAAATTTCCTGATTCCATAGACTAGCTCACTCCAACTTGCTCTTTATCTGCTTAGATTACTGGACTTCATTTTTATAGTGCTTATGACATTGTCATTAAATAATAATTATTTGTAATTAACTGTTGAAATCTTCCTCCACCAGAATATCAGCTTCTGAAGGTAGGGACTCTGCCCGTCTAGATTACTGCCGTCTCCTCACACAGGGTCTTAGCATGTGTTTGTTGGGTAGATAGATAGATAGATGGATAAATAAATAAATATATAAATAAAATCATCAATACTTATTCTCATGTGCCATGTACTGTTCTAAGTTACTTCCTGTATATTTTCATTTAATCTCACAACTCTGTTGGGTATGTACTTTTATAATCTCTATTTTACATATGAAAAAAGCAGGTACAGAAGGATTAATAATTTGCAAATATATAATCTCCATCCCTGCCACCATGGTCCAATTTGTTCATGAACTCACTGGTCAAGGTTAGGAATAGCTAAGGAAAGAGGCTATTAAAATCCTCCTCTGTTGAGGTTGCTCTTTGGGATGCATTAACATGGAACAAAAATATGTTTACATTTTATGCCCATCTGGAGAGATTTCTCTACACACCTCTTCCCTATACCTCCTTGTCAACAAACTTCTAATCACCTTTCTTCTGAGTACCTGACCAACTGTACTACCTATGAATCAGTATAGACCTATATTCTGGTCATGTCTCTTTCTAAGCAGAGCAGACCACCAGGCATATTGCCTGAAGTTCTGCCTGCTTGGAGAATTTCCTTTTATGACGATATTTCAGGGTCACCTATAAGTAGGTCTGTAATACTGCAGCTGTCTAGTTTTGGGCAGTGCCACCATAACATGCAGCACTCTCTGTAAAGCAGGCTGAAGTTTTCCTATTCAAGTCATCAAGTCACAAAAATAGCTTTGGGTTGAGAAAGAAGGTAACGGAGCACCACAACGAGACATGGAAGTCTGAGATACTTGCTTATAGAAATAACTTGTGCTTTTAGGATTTTTCTGAGCTTGATATGTTATAGTTCCATTTGATGATGGAGTGCTTCTGTGTACATCCAATTTAATGGCTTGGTGAGTCAGGCCCAGTTCATGATGGGCAGTTCAAGTTGCAGGATAATTTGGTGGCCACTGTCAAGTGTTTGGTTTTTGTGAGGGCCCTGAGGCAAGTCAGAAGTTGTTTCTCAAAAGGAAAATAGTTATATGCAGAGGATGGTGACTTTGCTCTGAAATCTTAAAGTTTGCTCTGTGATTCACCTGCAGAGATCTCATTTCTATCTTCCATAGATGCTTCAAACACCATCAGATCTGCTGGGCAAAATAGACAAAGTAGTAGACCTGCTTGCATAACAGCCTAAACCTGTTCAGAACCCTGTCATGCTCTGGACCCTACTGAATACTGGGAGCCTTCTGGGTTATTCAGTTAATAGATTGCAGTATCAAACCTAAATGAGGTATGTGTTGCCTCAAAAACTCAAAAGGCTGGTTAGGTATTGTGTCCCTTTCTTGAGGAGGAGGAGTCAGATGCAGCAAACTTATTCTTCTTCACTCCTGGTCACTAAACCCCTAAAAATTCCATGAAGGTAGCATACATGTGTCTAAAGATGTATAGAGAAATTTAATTTCCTCTTCCAATCAGCATGATGTTATCAATATAGTGGACCAATGTATTATCTTGTGAATGAAGAAGCAAAAAAGGCCTCCTTGGACTGGATTGTGATTATGACAAGGACAGAATATAGGTGTGATATAGGTGGGACAGTGAATATTTATTGTTGACCCTTCTAGGTGCAAGCAAACTATATTTGTCAGATTAGTAGCTACAGTGTGCTAGGGAATGACTTGATGTGCTGCAATAAATAAACCACAGTTCAAATCATCACCTTATTAAGCTTACAGTACACCATTGTCATTCTTTAAGATTTACCTGTCCTCAAATTAAATAGAGATATGGTAGGAATTACCACTCGTGCATCCTTTTTATGTTCTTGATGAGGCACTGATATCTACTAATATCTCTCTATAAATGTGGCATTGCTTTTGTTTTACTCCTTTGTTAGGTAGAGGTAGTTCAGTGGTTCTAGGTATTTCCTTTTAACCATTCATACCATAATAACCCTCAGTCTTCAGGTCAAGGAACCAATGTGGGGACTCTGCCAATTGCTGAATATTTTTATGCTAATTATGCATTCTGCAAATGAGGATATAACCATTGGGTGATTCATTTAGTGAACACACTATGAGACAGACCTAAGCCAAAACTCCATTAATTTTTTGATTTTTTTAATTGTTGGGTTCTTTCTTTTTCACCGAACACATGGGTATAGGTCCCTTTGAAAAAACTAGGAAGAAGATTTACAGTATAAGCATTTGACCATAAGCAGCCTCTTTCCTTCAGGGGACTTGGCCTATCCTTCATTCATTAGGTTTTGGGTCAGTCAACTGGTTCAAAAAAAAGAATTGGTTTGAGGAACCATAATTTGTGATGAGTCAAATCAAACTTTTATTGCCCAGATTTAGAGGTTTTCTGCTTATAAAACTTATCTAACACTTTAGTGGGTTGTCTATTTATCTTAGTTCTAGGGATGCCATGATTATTTATCCAACACCGAAGATCTCTGTGCATCAAAATATTCTGGTATTGGTATTAAGGTAGTAATACCTCATAGAATGACCTCATGGAATGATTTAGGAGGTATTTACTCTCCTATATTTTGAGAGAGATTGTAGAGAATTGGTATAATTTCTTCCTTATATATTTGGTAGAATTTACCAGTGGATCCATCAGGGCCTGGTGCTGTTTTAGAAGGTTATTAATTAATGATTAAATTTCTCAAATAAATATATGCCTATCAAATTGTCTGTTTCTTGTGTGCATTTTGGCAGATTATGTATTGCAAGGAATTGGCCCATTTCATCTAGGTTATCAAATTGTGGGCAGAGCGTTGTTCATAGTATTCCTTGATTATCCTTTTAATGTCCATGAGATCTGTAGTGATGTCCCCTATACCACCTTTCATGGTAGTAGTTTTCATCCTTTTTCTTTTTATTTAGTTAATCTGGCTGGAGGCTTATTGGTTTTATTGATTTTTTCAAAGAACCAGCTTTTGGTTTCATTAATTTTCTCTATTGATTTTCTGTTTTAAATTTCATTAATTTGTACTCTAATTGTTATTGTTTATTTTATTCTGCTCATTTTAGATTTAATTTGCTCTTCTTTTTTTTCAGTCTACTAAGATGGAAACTTAGATTTGATTGTAGATCTTTTAAAATATATACATTCTTTATAAATATATACATTCAATCCTTTAAGTTTCTCTGTAGACATGCTTTCACTGCACCTCACATTTTGGATAGTTGTGTTTTCATTTTAATTTACTTCAAAGTATTTTTAAATTTCTTGAGATTTTTTTCTTTGACCCATGTGTTATTTGTGTGGTTTAATCTCCAAGTTTTGGGGGATTTTCCAGCTATCTTGCTGTTACTAATTTCTAATTTAATTCCATTGTGATCTGAGAGCTGACATTGTAAGATTTTTGTTTTTTTAAACTTTGTTAAGATGTATTTTATAGTCAAGAATATGGTCTATCTTGGTATATATGTTCCATGTGAGCTTGGGAAGAAGATATATTTATATTTTATTGTTGAATGAAGTAGTCTATAGATGTCCATTATATCAATTTGATTGACATTTTGAGTTCAACTATGTCCTTACTGATTTTATGCCTGCTGCATCTATTTCTGATAGAGTATTGAAGTCTCCAGGTATAATAGTGAATAAATCTGTTTCTGCTTGCAGTTCCATCAGTTTTTGCCTCATGTGTTTTGATGCTTTGTTGTTTGTTAAGGTGCATACATGTTAAGGATTGTTATGTCCTCTTCAAGATTTTACATCTTGATAATTATGTAATATACTCTTTATCCTTGATAACTTTCCTTGCTGCAGCATCCACTCAGAAATTATAGCTACTTCTGCTTTCTCTTGATTAATGTTATCATGCTATAACTTTCTACACCCATTTACTTTTAATTTATGTTTCTTAATTTAACTTATTTAAAGTGGGTTTCTTGTATACAACATATAGCTGAATCTTGTTTTCTGATCTACCCTAACAATCTGTCTTTTAATTAGTGCATTTAGACTGTTATTGCAATGGGCTAAAGTGATTATTGCTATGGATGGATGAATATCTACCAATTTTATTAGTTTTTATTTGTTGCCCTTGTTCTTTGTTCTTATTTTGTTCTCTATTCTTTATTTTTGGCCTTGTGAGGGTTTAATTGAAAATTTCATATGATTTCATTTTCTTTTCTCTCTTAGTGTATCAATTGTACTTTTATTTTTTTACTTTGTTTAGATGATTGTCCTAGAATTTGAAATATATATTTACAACTAATTCAAGTCTACTTTCAAATAACACCATACCACTTCACAGATAGTGTAAGTACTTTATAATAACAAAATAATCCCAGTTTTCCCTCCCATATCTTGGTATGCATCTTATTTCCTCATGGGTCATACTTTGTAGTTGAATCCCTGGAGCCACCTGGGATTTGAATCTGTTCACAGAGCCAGAAGCAATGAGAAGGGATGAGAGCAGATCCTAAGGAGGATCACCAGTGCCCTGAAAGTAAAAGATCTTTAACAATTATTTCAGACAAGAGAATACTAATCTCAGAGAATGGGAGAAAACATTGTCCAAAGAAACTGCAGAATTTGGATGTTCAAAATCCTCAGCTTTACTAGAATTTGCATATATGCCATCCTCCCAAATTTCAGGGTCTCAGTCTTTTCCAGTTAATTCCCTAAGAGACCCTGAGAAGTTATGAATTAATTTTGCATTGCAGGTCAGTCATCCACAGCATTAAATTTTGGATTTGGGTTTTAGAAATTTCAGTTCTGTGGCTACAGAAGATACAAGTCACCTTCAGAGCCATTAGAGAAGCTTTTTTGGTTCCTTACTAAGACCTTCAGTTGAGAATTTAAAGCCCTAATCTCATTTTTTTCTCCATGTTCTTTAGTACATTTAGAAAAAAAAAAACTATCAATCCATGCTAATTTTACTCTTATTTCCACTAAATTGTTTTACAACAGCAACCACTTTAGCATGAAGGGCCTTCCCAGGAGGCTCTCAGTGATACTTTTAAGTACTGCCGCTCCACTGTATGCCACAGACTATTGTTGCGTTTGCCACTGGCCGCAGAATCCAATTTGTCTTTAAATCTGTCCAGATCAGAAAACCATTTCCAGATTTCTAATATTAAGATTCTGTTACTCTGGAATTACTTTAAATAAAAATAAGTGTGTCGATCAAGAAGCAGAGCCATCATGCATATTACGGGAATAAGAGATTTATTATAGGAATTAAACTTTACATAATTGTGGGAGGAACCAAGGAAGTACAGCTGCAGAAGGAAAATTTGGAAGGCCAGAGAAAGAAGCATTAACCAGGCCTCGTGGAGCACTGTGGCAGGTGGACATGTTGGAGCTTGCAGAAAAATCATGAAGCCAAGCATACCTGCTAAAGCAGACTAGGAAGGGGGAGCTCACGGAGAGGAATATGGAAGTTGTGGTCTCTGTGTGGTCTTTGTGAGTCTGCAGCCAAGCAGCCTGTGGTGATGTTGGGACCTCCGTGACTCAGCCCAGCCAACAGCTGGAAAAATAAGCTGGGCAGGAAGAGAAGTGGAACGAGGAAAATCTGGGAAAGTGAAGATGTACTGAGAAATTCAGAGGATCAGAGTCAAACAGACCCTCTTGGTTTCATCACTTACTATTTTGAACTTTGAAATATTCATTAATTTTTGTGAATTTGTATTTTTCTGCTTAGAAAACAGATGAAGTATTTTCCTTTAAGGGTTGCTTGCATGTCCCTAAGATTTTTTTTTGAAAATTATTTTACTTTTTTGTCCCTTTTTAAACTGATAGTGAATTTGTTTTATCATAAGTTATAATAGTTGCAAAAGATGTGACTTTTGGCATATTTTAATTATTGACACTTGATATAAAAATTGTAATATTCTTTTCAATGTATCTGTTCAGTATAATCTAAATGCTATAGTGACTTTATGCCCACCATCATCAATTATTTTAAAAATCCATGCATAAGCCCTTCTTTAATAACCAGAAATTTTATATTGTTCCATTTTCTCCTTGAACTCATATTTCCATTCCATTTCTCCCACAGAATTTTATCCTAACATAATACATTTTTATGCTTGGAAGTTTTTTACTGATCACATTTCCTATTTTTCTACTATAAGAATATGTATATAAATGGGAATTAATTTTTATATTCTCTGTGACCAGAAGACCAAGTGCTAAGACCTAATTTCCTTTATCTGGATTAAGTTGTCATTACAGTTATTATTGGCACTTCGTTGATCAAAGAAGCTTAAATATATTGCAGGAATTGATAGATAAACCTAACTGTAAAGTTTAAATAGAAATGCACGTATACTATGTATAATACATATGACTGTATATGCATGTATCACTCTCTTGTCTGACAGTGAGAAACTTGGATCCCATCATCCTCAATATATTTAGTTACTTGATCAGTCTCACTGATAGGTCTGCAACCTTCCATCACCACCACTGCCATTGTCCCATTCCCACAAGCTGCCCCGTCTTCTAGCTCTGACACGCCATGCATGGCGTCTGCGCAGATGCCTTCTTCACCCTGCTTAGACCCTCAGTGCTGGCCTTGCACTCCAACTTCTCCTCTTTGTGGCATTTTGTTCTGGTCTAACTGCTGGATTTTAGACTAAAGTGTTCTGAAATGCAATGAGATAAGGAGGGAAAGGAAATAATGCATTTTTACAAATCTTAACTCTTTTAATTCTGAGATAGATAGATAAGGCACAGCATGTCTGTGAATTTCTCACCCAGATGAAACAGCCTACAGTGCCCATCAACATTTACTGCTGACACTGTTGCTTTCTTCTGAGGATCTGTCTTAGCATCAACAATTTCTTTGATGAGAATTAGAGAGATAGAAGAAAATAGGTCTTTAAAAGAAACTGTCACCATTCTATCAACCAATTCTATAAATAAATCTGACTTCAGAATATTCTGACACAGGCAAAATACTCCCCATTTTTAATGCCCCACATTGTCCAGAACAGAAAAATGTTTGAGAAAGGAAAAGACAAAAACCTTATCAAAAGTTTATGGTGACTTGGTTAAAGAAGGTTTCAGACACTTTTTGATAAGAGTTGGGATGGGTGAAACACAACTCTTTATTTTATAACACGAGGGAATTCTGGTGTGTGAAGGGGAGGTAGGAAAGATAAACCAAATTGATGCCTAGACCATAGGCCTGTTCTCAGGCAAATCAATTTAACTGAACAGTAGAAGTTGAGAATATGAAAATGATTTACATACATTGTTCACTGCCTACAAAGTTCTTGGAAAACTTTCATGGGTCCTCAGAGGCACTTATTACCAATTTGGTAATTATTGGCCTATGTGCTTGTTTTTGTTTGGATTGCTGTAACAAAGTACCGTAGACTGGGTGGCTTATAAACAGTGGAAATTTATTTCTCACATTTCTCAAGGCTGAAAGTCTGAGATCATGGTTGGATTCTGGTGTTACAGGTGGCCTAATTCTCATTGTTTCCTCACATGGTGGAAACAGGCTGTCAGGCTTCTTCATATAAGGGCACTAATTGCATTCATGAGAGCTCTACCTTCAAGACCTAATTACCTCCCAAAGGTCCCACCTCCGTATACTATCTTATTGGGGATTAGATTTCAACATATGAATTTGAGGTGGGGGGGGGGACAAACATTTAGTCCATAACAATGCTCAAGAAAATTATAAGAAGCAATATATTTCAGTAAATTGATGGGTGTGAAAAAACAAAATAATTCATGCAGATAATCCAATCATGTGCACAGGTGAGAATGGAAAGCATATGTTAAAATGTTATTCATCAATGAGAATAAGTAGGAGTTGGGCATAAATTACACTTTATTTCTACAGGATAGAACATGTAATGAAAACTACAGAGGTCATTTTTTTAAATTTCTGATTTTTTTGCCTTTTTAAATCTAACTTTTTATAGTGATATTCAACTCATCTCTGTCATAGTATCTGATGTTTAATGAAAATAACCTCAACTATTTAGGTTATGATGTAAATTACTCTTTAAATCTTAAAGGCAGAAATAGTTTTAGGAGTTGGAATGTACTTACTCACCCATGTTGTTTCATCATTTGGCAAATAGTTAAATGTCTACCAAAAGCCAGTGCAGGGCCAGATACAGGGGGTGGAATAGTGAGTGAAATTAGATATCATGCCTGCATCCATGGAGATACAACCTAGAACTGTTTGATTGAAAGCAAAAGGAACCATAACTTAATTCAGAAAATGAGATCCACTTGCAGAATATAGCTTAGTTTGCCCAAACAAAAGACAGGCTCTGGAGCATCTCTGTCCTTCCAGCTTCAGGAATCTGAGAGCACTGTTTGTGAGCTGATGTCATTGGATCATCCAGACACAAACACCTTCTGTACCTATGGATTTTTGTTCTACTTTAAATCCCCCAGGGGTTGAATATGGTTGATGTACTTAGGTTGTGTTTCCACCTCTGGGAATGGTTGTGTGGCTGTAATTGGCATCTCCACCATCATCACAAGGAATAAAAATCCTTAAAGGTAAAAAAAAAACAACAAGGTGGGTGGGTGGGTGGGGTGGAGTGCTTCTCCTGGAAGAAGAAAGTATATCGCTGGTAGGGATGTCTACTCCAGTTTGCAACCATGAATCAAAACCTGGATTTGGTTCATTTTCTTATACAAAAGTCAATGTGTTAGTTTCTATCATTTTATATTTTTAAACTCTGACTTGACATCTACAGTACTGTCCCTCTCCTTTTCTTTTCCTGTTCTCTCTTGTTTCTTTCTCTCTCTCTGTTTTTCTCTTTCTTTTGTATCTAGCCATACTCTCTAGCTTTCCTTGAAAGGACCCTTAAGCATCTTTATGTAAAACTTATTTAAAAGTCAGTGTGTAATATTGTTCTGTAATTATAATAATTGAAATAGAGCCAGCATAATCTAAAACTTTGTAAAAAATCTTTCTCAGGTGACCCACCCTGGGTCTGCCCATGCCTCAACTCTCAGGAATGTACTCTTGTCTTTTTCTAAACTTTTATTCTTTAAATAAACGCTAAATGCTAAAAAAAATTTCATGTATATATGCATACACTTGCTCTATGAATGCTATTATCATAGGGATGCACATTACACAGAGAAACAGCTCAGTCTCCAACCAGCAGCTATAATGTATGGCTTATTATTGTGACCTGCTAATACCTAGGGTGAAAGAAATGCTCTGTGAAAACTGTGGAGGTTTAGACAAGGAAGGGAGGTCCAAGGAAAGCAGTGCATCCAGCATAATCAACACCAGTTGCCTTTTTCAGCACCTTATGGTCATACAGTGTTTTCACCTTGATGACATTTAAAGAATTTTTTGGGTTTTGTTGTTTATTTGTTTTTCTTTTTGCCCAATAATAACCACATCAGTAGTTCTGGAGGCTAATTGACCTTAACATGGAACCCTTGAACTGATCTTTTATTTTCAATATTTATGAATAATGACAAATTTCGGACATTGAACTGGTATTACCTTCCTTGGTATGAGGCTCATATTTAAAACCATTGTTTGTTTCTCTGTCTCCCGGTTTTTAACATTCATGGCTTGTCTCCTGAGTGGCAGCCAGATTTCCCTCAGGCTGGACTTTTAACTGTTGGTGACAAACCTGTCCAGATTTGCAGTCACATGGGCATCTGGTCATACCTCGCTTTCTGTTGCTCTAGAAGTTGTCTATGCCTCAGTGGTCAGATAGTCTGGTTGTACATAAGTCTCATTGTACTTAAGTCTTGACAGGACGTGCCTCTCCTGAGTGTCCTCATGGGGTTATCCTTTCTAGATGATCTTTGGACTCAGAATTCTCATTTTTGTTTTTTTAGGCTTTGATGATGCAGAGCTAAGATTTGCTATTTTTGAGCTTGTCTTTGTCTGGTATGAATTCTCATGACTGTGGCCAAAAAAAAAATTGAAGTTAATCACATTAGAAAATTAATGAACATTTGGACCCTTCTGCATTTAAAACATAAAGCATTTTTTTCAAAATATATGCAATATAACTAATTGTAATCTTTAAAATTATGCTCCCTCAATCCCCATATGTATTTTGTGTGATCATGCAAAATATTTTAAATCAAATAATTCTAAACATACTCTCAAAATTTGATGAAAAATTAATGTTTGTTTTCATAGGATATTGTTTAAAAGAATCAACCAGACAACATCTTTATTTATAGAAATTAACATCTCACTGATGACACATAAGACAGAATTTCCAGGTTCTTGCTGAACTCCATGAGTTTTCTGCACACTGGAACTGATTGTGTATTGCTGGATGCCTCCTTGGTAAAACCAACCTCTCTTTCCACCTTTCTGTTATACAACATTCCCAGAGGAGCCCAGGGTACCTACAATATGCTTAGAGCATAGCTGTTAATATCGTTATAATGACAAAGGAGTACTTGGAATTATTCTGCTTTAAGAGCAGAGCACAACCTAGGGAATGCTTGATTACTGTGGGAAAGGAGTGTGAAAAGTGAGATGTGCCAAGGAAATTGCTTGGGTTTCCTGGATATTACCTCAATTTTTTTGTTAAGTTTTTGTAAAAACAGTCATTCCTAAAGACTGTTTTCTCTTTTCCCTAGTTTTTGTGAAATTCTATACTTCTCTCAATTAAATAAAAACGGTGAACATGGCATGTACCTGCTGTCATCACAATGCCATTTTAATATATAATCTAATTGTATTGAGAGTTATTTTAAATAATTAATGAAAGAATGTTTATGTCTATACTTCAACTCTCAAGATGAATTAACCAAGTATGACTATAGCTTTCTGGTTGTCATGAAGGTATTTCATTTGCTCTCTGTATGCCTTCTCCTTTTCCCTTTACTCTTTTGTTGGAGACTTTGAGAAAATTTACCAAAATTCTATTCAGAGAAAAGTGATTGGCAGGAGCTTACCAATGTCTGGAGTGAGCAGAGTGGCCCTTGCCACCTGGGATCTAGGAAAGGCCACCAAGGAGACCCTGCCTGAACACTAGCTGTAGTAACTTGCACGATTTTAGGCCGCAGTGTGGGGACTAGACAGTTTTCCTCCTCAAAGTAAGAACTTATTTAAATTATGGGAGCCAGTGGTCATCAGTTGGAATTATAAGTGAATTATTTTCTTCATTATAAATCAATACATTTTGCAGATGTCCTCAATGAGCTTGAATTTCTTTGAGAAATTATAAAAAGTAATTAAAAAATTTAGGGAACAAATTCAAAGGTAAGTGCTCTATATTTATATCAAAAGTTAATAGCTTAATTTAACTCATATGAGAAAGAGAAAATGTTTTAGGACTTGGCATATTCATAGTAAAAAAAGATTAGAAAGAAACTGTGGGGAAGTTGGGGTTCCTATGGCCAGGATCCTCACTGAACTTAAACCACCTGGTGATGTAACTGGCCTGTTGCTAGGCTACCACTTCCACACCTGCAGGCAATAAGCTATTATTGTGCTATATAGAGAGCTAGGCCCAGTGCTCTGGGTGGAGGCAGAGATGCTAGTGCTTGACTTACCGCTGGGAGAACAAGTCAGGTAATAAACACTTTCACCCCAAAGAAACATTCTACTGTCATTTCTCTGGTCACGCTGAATCCATAGTGAACTTGATGGAGGCTTAAACCCATTGGCAAGTCAGAAACATTAAGACAAAATATGTTTTAATTGGTTAAAATTATTTG
>JAVSCE010014097.1:0-51750 GCA_032199065.1 Smutsia gigantea | reverse complement strand
TGGACCTCCATGGCCCTCGGGTCGCTGAAGCTGCAGATAATGAGGGACCACGGTACGGCTTTCTTGCTAACCAATTTGCTGATTCTGTTGCCAGCCGTATAGCTAGCCCGTTTTATCAGTTCCGTCCTCACTGGGAGTGGTTGGTTATGTCTTTACTCTGCACAGTGTAGCATTCATAAGCACTCTAGCATAGGAAGCAGTGGCCTGTCTAGGATGGGAGTCCAAGTACAGTGCCCCAGCATCGCTGTCACTGTCATTTTCGTTGTTTGTATGGTTATTGATTACTTAGCACCCAGTTATGACTCCATTGATAGTTTTCTTTTTTTAGCAGGGATCCCAGAAATGTCTCTTGTGACTCCTGGGGGCCAGGGAAATACTGGGTTTGACTTAGGAAGCCCCCGTCCCCCGAGACTTGGGGAAGGGACCCCTGCTCACTTTCCTCATAGCCCCTGACTCCACCATGAGCATGCCAGGGGTTCTGTGTGCTTGTGAGGTCTGAGCGTTGCCCTGTTCTGAAAAGGAGTCCGACTTTCTTCGTGGCCAGAAACTCCCACCAGAAAACCAGCTGGGGCACTCACCGATACCTCCTGGTGGGGTGGGGAAGAAGGTTCCTGAAAGGGGGTTGGCCGCCCTGGCGATCACTTGTCTATGTTCTGGAGAGGTCCTGGGCTTTCCAGGCCCAGCCAGCTTCTGGATTAGAAATCCAACCTTCTTTGATCTGCCAGAGCTGTGCTGACTCTGGGGACCATAAAAGCCTGTTCCCAGGGGTGGAGCTGATAGCAAGTATATGCTGGGTTGGTCGGCTGGCATTTCCCGCCGTCTATAGCTGAAGAATGTGTTGGCTGATACTGGGAGGCCCTGCATTTCTTGAATTCCTAGAAGGTATGTGAAGAGTCCATGCACGTGTCCTTGTAGGGGAGCCCTTGATGCTTCCTTAGCAGCTCACTCCTGACACCCACTGGGCCCAGGACCGAGTGCCTGGGGGCGGGGCTGCCCCAGAGCACAGAGCTGGCCCTGGCAGGGTCACCCACTCAGGCTGTGGGGCAGATGCTTCCCCAGCAGACAAAGTGATTTAGGTCGGCCTCAAAGCCACTTAGAATCGGCACAGTCTGAAAAACCAAGAGAGAACTTAAGTGTCCTGAGTCTGTGAGGCAGGCTGATTAGGAAATTGCCCAGGGTAGCTCCGCATTTGTTATGGTGGATTTTTCAGTTTTTTTGTGATGCTGATTTTGGGCTCGTAAGGAATTCCTGTGTCAGACAGACATGTTGGTCATTCTGGACGTATATTTTGGGGAAAAGAGGAAGAGCTCTCTGGGAAAGATGCTAGAAAGGTACGAGGAACAGCGGCGTGCTGACGGACGCTTCTCTCCAGCAGACGTGGTGCCCAGGGGGCGTGATCGGCTGGTGGCCCTCACCCTGTGTCCTGCTTCTTCCCCAGGTTCCAAGGGTGAGGCAGGAAGAGCGATGCCCCTACCTGGCCCCCCCGGAACAGAAGGACTCCCGGGGTCCCCCGGCTTCCAGGGGCCCCAAGGTGCGTTCTGTGTCCTGGCCCACTGGAGGTACGATTGGCACGTTCTCTCATTTCCTCACTCAGCTCTTGGTCTCACTCCCCACAGGGGACCGAGGTTTCCCTGGAACCCCGGGAAGGCCGGGCCTCCCAGGAGAGAAGGGCACCGTCGGCCAACCTGGCATTGGGTTTCCAGGGCCTCCCGGGCCCAAAGGTAAGCCTGCAGGCCTGCCCGCCGTGCGGGGACCGTGCTCTGGGCACAGCCCACGGTGGTGGCCTCACCCTGATTGGGCAGTGCTGAGGTTACCCCGCTCCTCCTCACGTGGATCCTAGTACAGAAAGGGGCAGTGGGCCTGACCCGCTTTGTGAGTCGGTGGCGTGCCGCTCAGGGGAGGCTTGCTCCGAGCTGTAGGGGGCCAGAGGAGTGGAGGGAGTGGATGGCCAACTCCAGGCTGGGTTTGGGAGTTGGTGGGAAGGCTGAGGGGAAGGCTTGGGGAATACGAGGGACCTTGTTGTCTCAGGGGAAGGCCCCCACCTCATCCCCATGGGCACTGACATTTTAGAACCCACACATTTTTCTGGAAACTGTAAGAAGTAAGGAGGACAGGTTCACCATTTGGTGGCCCTCCCGGGCCTGCCAGCCGTTCAGGTAGACCCTGAGGGCCATTACGCCTCAGCCAGGACTGGGACGGTGTGTGTGAGCAGAAAGTGGCCTGTCTTCTCTGTCTGGGCTGGCATCCTGACCCCAGTTTTGCTGGTCATCTGCCCAAAACTTAGTGTAAAGGCTTCTCCAGGCTCCCAGCTTCTCGTGTAGAGACAGAGCATCTCGCCCGCCGTCATGGCTACAGTTTCCCACCCCGGGGACAGGAGGCAGCAGCCTGGTTTCTCTAGGAGCTGCATGGTGTCCCACACATATAGGCGACCACCATCAGGCTGCAAGGGCGAAAGGCTGGGTGATCCCCCAGGTTCACAGAGGACAATGCTTGGTCATGAGCCCCTATATTCCCTGTGAGAGCCATACTGTGGCCACCATGACAGGGAATATGGCTGATAAAGGCCTCCTGCACTAGGAATTCTTCGTCCACACTTCTCGAGGCTGCCTGGAGACGTGGATGCTTGTGGGCGGTTAGGTCCACTCTCGGGCCGGCCCCAGTACAGAGTCACAAGCCCACTGTGGGTCTTGGACCTCAGCATCCCAGAGGAAGGGTCGCACTAGAGGCTTTCAGGCTTTGCTGTGCATTAGAGCCACGAGGTAGCTGTAAAAACCCATCAGACCTTCTCGGTTGGGACCCAAACAGACTCTGAATGTCCCGTGTACCCCTGAATGATGAGTGAGAACCAGTGGTTTAGAGCAGTGCTTCTCAAACTGGTGTGCTCACAGCGTGAGAGTCTCGGGGAAATGCAGGCCCCGTCAGCCAACCTGCTGGCTTTAGGCCGGGCGACAGCAGTGCTTCTGACCCCCCGACACTCGAGCGGCGAGAGTCCGGGGTGCCATTGCTGGTCTGCACATGCCGCGGGGTTGGTGCGTCTTGCCTAGGGGTGTGGGGCACAGGAAGGACAAGCCAGTGAGCAGAGGAAATAGAAGGGGGCAGCTGTGAGAGAGGGAGAAGGGGCTGGGGCCCCGGTGGCCCTGGTGACCCCCTCATGGCCAGGACGGCCTCATCTGCCTCTCAGAAACACCACCACTTCTTGGCTGTTGGTCCGCTGGAATCAGTTCTGGCACATCTGGGCAAGAGTAAGGGAAGGGAAGCAAGTGGGGAATAGCATTATGACATTAATGATTTTTTTGACTCTTCAAAACAGGTGTTGATGGCGTCCCTGGAGACTTGGGACCTCCTGGGAATCCAGGTCGCCCAGGATTTAATGGCTTACCTGGCAACCCAGGTGCACCTGGCCAAAAGGTGGGTAGAGCGTCCTCTGCACTGCTTCGTCCCTACTCCTTGTTCTTGACGGGACACAGAAAATGTGCTTATTTGTCTCACAGGACACGCTGGACCAGCGTGCTTTGTTTTTTCATGAAATAGCAGACAACAGAAAATACTAAAGTGCACAGCACACATAGAGATGTGCCTGGAGCATCGGTTGTCTCATGTTAGGAGTGTGTCCTTGCCCGCGTGCGCCCAGTCCCAGTGTGCTGTGCGTGCCTTCCTGTGAGCGCAGAGGAGAGCTGAGAAAACCGCTGTCCTGAAGGATGGAACAGCCACCCAGGAGGGCTAACGCTGGGTTTCTCGGCTCAGCATTTTTGACGTGGCCCAGTCATGCTTAGTGGTGGGGGCTGCCCTGAACCCCGTGGGCGGTCATCAACAGCTCAGTGTCCCTCCCCACAGATACCAGAGGAGCACCCCCACACCCCCCTCAGTCATGACAACCAGAACTGTCTCCAGACTTGAGCAAATGTCCCCTGGGGGGCAAAATGGCCCTGTTTGGGGACACCCGGGCTAGTGTGACTTCAGGACTCTCCTTGCCCTCAAATATCCCTCTGCCTACAGGCCAGTACTTGAAATTCCAATCAGCAAGTATAGATGACGTTGGATAGACCCTTTCTGTTCTGATCATAAGGAAGGAAAGTGACTTTCCGGGAGGCATGAGTCCTAAGTGGGGGAAAGGGCCAGTGGCAGCAGCCACACCGTGCAGAGGATGGGACGCCCAGCCTGCCGTGCCCACCCCTCTCCTGTGGGGGGCAGGTGTGCCTCAGGGACCCCAGGGAAGCTCCCTTCTAGACACACCACCCTTGGGGGTCCCTGCTCCCTGCGGCTGAGACGGGAGAGGGGCCCGTGGGAGCCTGTCTTCATAGGCTGCCCCTCCGCCTTCCCCTTATAGCCGCACTTGATTTGAACAGCTAGTCAGTGGGGATGGCATGAGGGTTACCCTAAACATGTGCGGCTTGGAAGTTAGTACTGGAACTAAGGATTTGGTTTATGATTTAAAATTCTTGCTTTTTCAAAAAAATCCCTTGGATTGAGTTCCGTCCGTTTTGTGAATTCCCTCCTGGGATGGGTGGAGAAGTCCCCAGCTCACTCAAGCCCAGGTGGTCCTTGCCTGGAAGCTGTCGCTTGCTGTGGACGCCGGAGGGACGCTGCACCTGCTGCTCCAGGGGCCTGTGCGGGGCCTAAACTGGGCCCTTTGGGGTGCATCCTCAGGCCCTCACAATACTGCTTTTATTTTTATTCATCTGTATTAGTAAAGCCCCTTGATTCAAAGATAGTTTAAAATTTTTCATTTGATGTGAAAGCCTTCATTTAACAAAAAACTAAATAACGGTGTCCTGACCCAGTCCTGGAACTTTTCCACCTCTTAGGAAGACACTAATTAGCTTGTCACAAATCCCAGTTGCCATTTTGCTGTTGTTTAGAGTCAGCTCTTGACAGGCACGAAGCAGTGGGCCGAGGGTCTGGGGACCTGGTCGGAAAGGTCTCTGTGACTTTGGGCAAATTGTTCATCCATGGGCAGCCTTGATTTCCCTCTTTTGTGAATGAAAATAATAAAATTGGCTACCTTTCAGCTTGTAGTGAGTTTGAAAGGAAATAGTAGGTGTGAGGAAGCTTCGAAAGCTGAAGCTGGTTGAGCAGCATTGTCGCGGTGAGCTGCCCCACGGTCAGTCGGCAGCCGTGCCGGTGCTCTTGGCTGGTAAAACCACGGGCTTTGCCAGTCACTTGGCTTGTCTGTGTTTTGGGGCTTTCTAGGGAGAGCCTGGAGTTGGTCTGCCAGGACTCAAAGGATTACCAGGTCTTCCTGGCATTCCCGGCACACCTGGGGAGAAGGGAAACATCGGGGGACCAGGCATTCCCGGGGAGCATGGAGCTGTTGGCCCCCCAGGCCTTCAGGGAATCAGAGGTAATTCCTTACAGGCAAATCTAGACTGTGGCAGGGACTGGGTCTGTTTATTTTGTGTCCCCAGAGCACCTGTTAAGGTCTCAGTAAATGTTTGTTGAATGAATGTTGAGACTCCTAAAGGGTGGAACTTATGGTGCTCTGTGGCTGTGGCTTGTTGTGTGGGTGGGTGGCATGTGCTATGACACATGCTGTGGCTCCCATGTGTTCTATTCACAATTCCTTCTCCACCCAGGTGACCCGGGACCTCCTGGATTACAAGGTCCCAAAGGAGCTCCAGGAGTTCCTGGAATCGGCCCCCCTGGAGTGATGGGCCCCCCAGGAGGACAGGGACCACCAGGGTCCTTAGGTGATGTGACCATCTTCCAGAATTATCCCTTCCCTCTGTCATACTCATTATGGGATAGTTGCTGCTTCAGGAGTCTCTGTTAGCACAGTCCGTGAAGAAAAGGGGGAAAAGCAAATTCTGTTTTGTGGACATAGGTTTGGTTGGTTGCTTAAACATAGAGTCAGGGGTGTCTTTCTTTTCCTCCCACTGAGCTTGGTTTACATGCCACACAGAAGGAGCCACCCTTTAGTATATATTCAGTGACATTTCACTTAATCAGCATGGTAGCTGTCTCTGATCTGTTTGTAGGAGGGTGCAGAAGCTTGGATAACAGTGCATTGAGTGCATGTCTAGAAGCTCCCTTCGCTTTTAATAATAATTCCAAAACTGAGATGGGGGTGGCGGCACTGAGTGAGACAGTCTGTGAAAAAGTGGAAGAGAAGCTGGTCTTGGGTCTAAATCCCGAGGAGAGGCCGGGAGGCTCCTGGAAGGGCGCGCCGCCCCCCGTGGCGGGAAGCAGGGGCTGCTCCCATCTCAGCTTGCTGTTGGGCCCCGGCCAGGCCGCTGTCCGAGGAGGCGGAAACCATTCCGGCCCCCGGCCTGGGCAGATGACGTCCTTTCTGCAGGATGTGTTGGCTGGTGCCACACACGACCGCACTGTCAGTCCTGCTCACAGTCCTTTGTCTCACCCGCCTTCAGGCCCTCCTGGAGTGAAAGGAGAGAAGGGCTTCCCCGGATTCCCAGGTCTGGACATGCCGGGCCCCAAAGGCGATAAAGGCACCCAAGGGCTCCCTGGCCTGACGGGGCAGTCTGGGCTCCCTGGCCTTCCTGGGCAGCAGGGCGTGCCCGGCCTTCCCGGGTTTCCAGGTAACTGATGTGTGCATTCCCGCCTCCCCAAATCCATGCTGAGGAGACGCCTCCCTGTCTCGCCATCGGCATTCACGGTCCTTCCCTCTGGCCACAGGTCCCAAAGGAGAGATGGGTGTCATGGGGACCCCAGGGCAGCCCGGCTCACCGGGACCAGCTGGTGTGCCAGGATCGCCAGGCGAGAAAGGTAGGGAGCGGCGACTCCAGAAAGCCTGGCTCCTGGCTCTCTCGGTGCCTTTGGGGAAATTGTCAGATGTTTGTAGATTGTATTTCAGGTCGAAAGGCAGATGGGGGACGGGCTGGGAGGTGCCTCTTCCCGTGGGGACTCATGGTGCAGTGAGATCAAAGGCTGCGCTCTGCCCACCAGTCAGAGGATTTCAGGTCTTCCTTGTTGGCAGTCGATTTTTTTGTTTTGTTTTGTAGAAATGGTGGACTCTTCAGGACTGCAAGGTCATAACAATGAGTCCTTAGAATGACATTAGCATATTGGGCACATGGATAAATCTTGCTTTTTACTTCTTAGCTTGCTATTTGGAACTGGTCCAAAATAATTTTTTAAAAAAGAAACAGACTTTGAATGTTTGACATAAAAATGGTCCTTTGCTTGTATAACAGGAAAATTCCCATTCTGTTATTTTGTGTGGAATTGAGGGGCATTATGAACAGGAGTGATAAAGGTATTTAGGAAGGAGCGAAAATGTAAATCATTTAAGTTAATAAGAAAAGTCACATGTATTAACATTTTTAGCAGTAATGAATTCTAGAAAATGGATTTATTGCTCATTTATTGACCTTGGGCCAGATTCTTCTACTTCACTCAGACCCGCGCCGTTCAGTGCCGGTCTGGGACGGGCTGTGAGTTCTCTATTCCTTCCATGGCAGCTGCTCCTGCTGGCCAGGGAGAGTGCCACCCACTCGGCCACGTCTCACTGGGGGTCTCCTCTTTCCTGTGCAGGAGACCTGGGCTTCCCGGGATCCTCGGGCCCCAGGGGAGACCCTGGCTTCAAGGGTGATAAAGGAGATGTTGGTCTCCCTGGCAAGCCAGGGTCCATGGACAAAGTGGACATGGGCAGCATGAAAGGCCAGAAGGGAGACCAAGGAGAAAAAGGTAACCTGGGGGAGGGTTTGAACACCGGAGGCAGAAGGGTGTGCCGAACCGGAGGTACTTCGCTCTCCATGAACGAGGTTGAACCAGTCAGTGTTTCTCCAATAATTTGCCCAAAGCGGACATGGGTCACCATCCTTTTCTTCTGTGATATGCAGGACAGATTGGACCCATTGGTGATAAAGGATCCCGGGGAGATCCTGGAACCCCAGGAGTACCTGGGAAAGACGGCCAAGCAGGGCATCCTGGGCAGCCAGGTATGGAGGGGAGCTGAGGTCCATCCCATGGTGACAGGAGCTCACGCTGAGGGAGTGTTCCCTGAGCTTTGCATAGTTGCCGATCGGTTGGGTTTTCCTCTTTACTATTTTAGGACCTAAAGGTGATCCTGGCACAGGTGGAACCCCAGGTGCCCCAGGACTTCCTGGACCGAAAGGATCCGTGGGTGGAATGGGCCTGCCAGGTATGTCGCACTCGGCAAAGGCGTCTTCTTGGTCGCACACCCATGTGTGGTGCCGGTGGGTCTTGCAGGATGGGACCCACTGCACTGAGCCCATTTCCCAGGTCCGTGTGTCATTCATATGAATCAACATCTTCAATTCTGAATTGTCCCTTGCTTAAGGATAGACAGAATTTGGCTGACAATATGACCATTCCAAAAAAAAAATCACAATTTATTAAAAACATGGGCTGTACACCATCAACTTTTGATTATCTCCAAGTGACCATCTGCTTGGCTGTTGTCTCCCCGGGAAAAGCCTCCTCCTGCCCTCAGTTTGCAGGGCATGAAGCTCATACCTCTGATGCCCTCTGACACTGGTTCAGAAGAATCCTCCAGGCCCCCCCTGCCCCTCACTAGCAGTGTTTGCTCTGGTGACGGAACCGGAGGGGAGGCGTGAGAGGGTCTGGGTGCGAATGCCTCTCATAACTCGCCGCAGGAAGAGAAAGTCAAGACAGGAAACCTGCCTCTCTAAGTTCCCCCCGAGTCTTTGTGAGGCCATTTTCACTTTATTTGGCATATAGACTTCTGGGCTGCTGTTTAGACTTACTGAGGAGTAAGTTCGGCTCCCAGCATAACTTGCAAACCCAGCCATGCCTTTACTCGGCACGGCCTGCTTCCAGACACCTCTGGTTTGTTTGGGTAAGGAGAGTTGATTATAGAATAAACAGCACAAAAGCCATTTTTTTATACTGTGGTAAGTACATATTCTAAGTGCCTAATGTATTTTCTCTCTCTCTTTATAAAATGGTTGTCTTTAAAAGACAGGAGAAACGTTTCCTTGTGCAGCTCTAGTGTGATTCTGCCTGGGTGACTTACAAATTGACCAGTGAAGGGATACATGGTCTCTTTAGCTTGTTCCTGGTTGGCTGTCTAGGTGTTTTTTCACTTTTAATAGTAGCACTTGCTAATCACGTATTCAAGTTTCATTTGTTTCTGTTCTTAGGAACACCTGGAGAAAAAGGTGTGCCTGGAATCCCCGGCCCGCAGGGGGTCCCAGGCTTACCTGGGGAGAAAGGAGTGAAGGGAGAGAAAGGGCAGTCAGGTCTACCTGGCATTGGAATTCCGGGACGGCCCGGGGATAAGGTAAGGGCGCTCGGCATGGGTGCGTCCCCTCCCTTCCCTCCAAGCAGAGATGCTTCATGGGACATTCTTAGGCCCCCAGCACATTAATGAACCATAACACAGAACGCCACCCTCAATTTATGACAAGTTGTCCCTCCTCCCTCTCTGTTCTCCACCCCAGGGAGGACCTAGAGATGGTTGAGAGGTTAGGGTAGTGACTCTCACTGAGAGGAGAGGGCAGAGAGAAGTGTGGGAAGGGGAAACTGACAACAGGCTCTTTTGCTGTGGGTTTCTAGTTTTTCCTGTTCTCGGAAGTGGACTTTGATTTTTCAGTTAGGAAGCTGGAGATGGGACTGCAATGCGATATTACCTGCACCAAACTGTATACTGTTACCTAGAAAGTGCCACAGACAAACAGCCAGGGGCATATATAAAATTAATGGGCCCAGTTTTTATCCACAGGGAGATCAAGGGATTGCAGGTTTCCCAGGAAGCCCCGGAGAGAAGGGAGAGAAAGGAAGCACTGGGGTCCCGGGCATGCCCGGGGCTCCAGGCCCCAAAGGCTCACCGGGCAGTGCTGGCTACCCAGGTAGGTGGCTTGGCCTCCTCCTGACCTTGGGGCTCAAAGGGGACAAGGAAACACTCAGACTTAAGGCATTCTGGCATTTTGTCATTTTCTTTAGGAAGCCCTGGGTCGCCTGGAGAAAAAGGTGACAAAGGCCTCCCTGGATTGGATGGCATCCCTGGCATCAAAGGAGAAGCAGGTAGGGATCACTTTTTGGAGCACAGACGGGCTTGTGGGGCGGAGCCCAAGGGGACACCAAAGCTTCCAAGGAGTTTGCCTGTGGGTGGAGAGCTGTGGGCGCTGGAATGCTGCTGGGTGTGGTCGGCTGGACCCCTGCTTCAGATGAACAAACTCAGTCTGCCGGGGCTTCTGGCACCTTTCCCAGGTCTTGTCAGCAGTTAGGAAACAGAACCAAATTCTCCACACTGGTTTGCTAGCTAGTTCCAGCTGGGCCTTGAAACAGGTTTGTGTTTGGGGTGGGAGTTTGATGTACTTTCTCTCCCCTCCCAGCACTGGGGGTCAGGCACAATGGTGTGGTAAGCAGTGGGAGGGTCCTTACTGAAGGTATGTCTGGAGTAACCTCAGGGGAATGGCCCCCTGGAAAAATGTCTGGAACAGAGCATTTTACAGGTAGACCAGGGTGTGTGTGAGAGTGTCCGTGCCTGAGTGATGTTACCTTTGTCTTTGAGGTCTTCCGGGGCAGCCCGGTCCCACCGGCCCTGCTGGCCAGAAAGGGGAACCCGGCAGTGACGGAATCCCAGGCTCGGCAGGAGATAAGGGTGAACCAGGTATGTCTGGCTACTGGTCCCTTTCAGAATGAAACTCTCCTCTGGAGGGAACATCTTCCAGAGACTTCCATTCCATGCTGAGTTACCAGAGCTGGGTACAAAGTGGCCCTGCATCACGCATCCTCACAGCTGCTTAAACACAAATGTGGACAAAGGGGGCTGGCTTGGATGGGAAAGAGGCTGTTCATTTATTCCACAAATACTGGTGGGCACCTACCCTGAAATGGTCTGAGCTCTCAGCAGTGAGTGGAAGAGACACACATAGTTGCCCAGATCACGGCCTTCTCTGCCTGGCATTTCCCTCTTTACAGACATTTTAGGGGAATATTTGCTGTCTTCTGAATCTCCTCCTGTTTCTGATGGGGGTGCTGCTACTTGGACAAAAGTGCCAGCTGTAAACTTTTATGATGACAATCACATATGTAGTAATACTCAGACATAGCAAGAGGGTGACACACCACAATCTGAGGCAGGTTATCTCAGGTCAGGGTGAGGAACGGGGAAAATATCCCTGGGGAGGAGCGGCCAGAGGGATTTATTGCTGTTAGGGTTGGCCTCTTTCTAAAGTTTAAAAACTTTATTTTTCATTCTATGTACTTTATGTTATATACATTCATTTTCCTATACAAATAATAAAAAAAAAATGTTCCACACCTCCTTCCCCCCATTTTAATCTTTCTTCAGGCCCTTCCCTCACATTTGTGGGCTCCCCGGTGGTTGCTGCCCCGGATGTCTCTGGCTTTCCCCACCTCCATTGAAAACAGCCTGTTGTTGGGTGGTGGTTTGAGAAAGGCAGTGTTAGTCTCCAGCTAGTAGTTGGAAATAACTACTCATCTGCACGGATCACTTCTGCTAAATGCATAATGGTTCTGAGCTGAAAGGCGCTGTTGAAAGAGTACTCAATTATATATATGTCTAGGCAATGGTATCTTAGAACAACTGGGGAATACAATTTCCCTCACTAAGTGCAATGAACTAATTTCTGTGGATTCTGCAAGTAGTGCACGGTGTGGTACAGAGACGTGCGATCACTTTGTGGTGTGCCTGCAGAGCAGCTGTTTGAGGAAAGATAAACATGGCTTCTCGCCCTCATCTTACAGGTCTACCAGGAAGAGGATTCCCAGGCTTCCCAGGGACCAAAGGCGAGAAAGGTAACATTTGCTCACCATGTTTTCCTTTTCGACTAACCACCGATGCACATGGTGCCGGCAGAAGAGGGTGATGGATACTAGGTTTGGGTGACCCCCTTGGCCCCTGGCGCTGCCCTGTGGAAAAGCACCGTATGGTGTGTTGTGTTGTCAATTCATCACAAGGTGGGGCCCTAAGATCATTTTAGGCAATGACTCTGTTTCATTCACTTCGTATTTTTTCTTCAGAACCTTCAAATAACCCTAGAATTTTGTCATTTTACTGGCAAGTTTTGGGTAATACTTTGAAAATTGAACATGCAGGGATTTTTTTCCTATAAGCTCTTATTTAAAAAAAAGTTTCATAAACAATTTTATCATTGTTTGTCTATCATCGACATATAATAAACCCCACATATTTAAAGTATATAATTAGGTAAGTCTTGAGATATATATATATATATATCTCAAGACTTACCTAATTATATATATATATACACACACACACATGTGAAAATACCACGACATTCAAGACAGTGAACACATCCATCACCCCAGAAGTTTGCTGGGCTGCTCTGAGCCCCCCACCTGCCCACCGCCCCCACCGCCATGGCAAACCACCCACCGATCTGCTCTTGGGCTCTATAGATTAGCTTGCATTTTCTACAGTTTTGTGTAAGTGGAATCCTATGGTATTTTGCTCTTTTTAGTCTGGCTTTTCGCACAGCACAGTTAGTTTGCAATTCACCTGTGTTCTCGCTGGTAGCAGAGTCCATCTGTTTTTCTTGCTGAGTTGTGTCCATTGTGTTGCTATGACATAGTTTGTTTATTCCTTCACTGTGGATGAAACACACCCTTAATTTCTGCAGTGAGATTGCTTGCAGACTTATGTAGGCATTTATTCACATGCCTTTGCTATAGAGCATGTCCCTTAAAAAGCATCAAGAATGACAGCCCCCCTCCTTTAGGTCAGCGTGGAGGGGTCCAGCATGGTGGAAGGGAGGGGAGGGCCACCTGCTCTAGGTGCCCTCCTGTTGACTTTGTGAGGCCTTCCCTTCTCCCCTGTGCCCTGTGGCTCCCCTTTGCCCCTGCACTTCTCCGTGGTCTCAAACTTTTTTTTTGTTTAGGTTCCAAGGGTGACGTGGGTTTCCCAGGACTAGCCGGGAGTCCAGGAATTCCTGGATCCAAAGGAGAGCAAGGATTCACGGGTCCTCCAGGGCCACAGGGACACCCAGGATTGCCTGGAGCTCCAGGCCACCCCATGGAGGGACCCAAGGGAGACCGAGGCCCGCAGGGACAACCTGGCCTGCCAGGTAAGGGGTCTAACCGGGTCAGAGCTGGGACCAAAACAGAAGGCAGACATACAGACATGTAGAAGAATAGAAATATTTAAACTCTCTTCTATCTAGAATTCACAATATTTATTACAGCTTGAAACTGGTTAAGACAGTCAGGGTCCCTTGTATTTTGGCCTCCACTGGATCACTGCTTTTCTTGTGTCCTTCCTGCCAAGGAATTTAGTAGATATGATAAGTGATCAGAGACAGAACATTACTGAAAAAGGCTGGTGCATAAATGGCACCTGTGGTGGTTGTTTTAAACTGGATGACATCCTGGAGTGCCTCTCTACCGGGACTGCTCTGACAGCCGCACACAGCCACCCTGGGCACAGTGCCCGGGGCATTGGACACTGAGCGTGTGGGGTTTATATCAGCATTTTCTACCCATGGGGCAGAGTCTTCTAGCAGTGTCTTGATTCTCAGGCATTGTTTACGTCACGTCAGGGTTGGATGGGTGGTGGTGACAACACCCACAGCCAGTGATGCTTGCACATAAATAGAATCACCCTCTAACCTCAAATATGTGACTTTTGTGTTTCCCATTAGGACTTCCGGGACCCATGGGGCCTCCGGGGCTCCCCGGGCTCGATGGGCTGAAAGGCGACAAGGGAAGCGCAGGCTGGCCAGGGGCCCCTGGTGCTCCAGGGCCCAAAGGAGACCCAGGGTTCCAGGGCATGCCCGTGAGTTACCCATCTGTAGGGCTCGTTTTTGAAAAAGATCACAGATGAGTATGTTGTGTGTATACATGCCTGTCACACCCCCAGTCCTCTCTGAATCAGTCCCTTCTCTTCCGGCAGTAAGCAGCCATCTCCGGTGGCACCATGGTTGGCAACTCTTACATTTTTCACTGTCTAGTTTTACAAAAACCGTTAAGGAAAATGTAACAGTACTGGATTACAGTTCAATGCCTGGGTTTAAAAATCTATTTGCAAACTTGAGTTAAAAAGCAAGCCTCAGTAACATAGAGCTATGCTCCCCATTCCTGGTGCCAGTTGGTGGCTGGCTGTCTCTCCATGTATACGTAAGTGTACAATATATATATGTGTATACACACACACATATTTATGCACGTTGTTTTGGCTATGGCACCTTTTAAACTGAAGCAAAGAAACAAATACATGTAAGAAACAACACAACTTTTTATATATTGAGAAAGGAACAACTATATTGAAATAACTAAAAAATGAGATATTTTAAAAATAGGTGAATATTACTAAACTATAAAGAAAAGTAATCCTCCTTCAATATTTTTTATTTTCTCTCCATATTTAAAATCACTCTTTAGATAAGATCTGAGGTGAATGCTAAGGGAAAATCATTATGTTTGAGTGTTTGGAGGGAAGATTTAGAGGAAGGCGGTTTGCTATTGATAGGCTGATATGTTGTCATGACACATGTTCAGAGAGTTCTGCATCTGTTCATGGCATTGTGCTGTGGGTTGGGGACAGTGGGATGTAAGACTTACACCTTCTCCAGGAACTTACCACCTGGATGGACAGACAGGCCACAGTAAACAAAGCAAGTTGTTCCAACTTCCATCTTCCTAATTTAGACACACAAAGGTTTTGTCATCTCTCTACATCATCTGAGGAGGCACAAAAGCGCTGTTTGTTCATAAAACTACTTTTCAGAGTTTTCAGAACATCACGGGGCTGTCCCAGCTTCCTGAGTAGTGGGTGACTTGAGAGACTGCCTGCGTCCTGAGCAGTTCCTGGCTAACATTCTCTTTGTGTGTCCAGGGGATCGGGGGTTCTCCAGGAATCACAGGTGCTAAGGGCGATACGGGATCTCCCGGAGTTCCAGGATTCCAAGGTAAGGAAGTAAAGCAGACGCTGCTGGGACACATGGGCCTGCTGCCAGAGCCTCCCCACCCCGGCTGCCTTCCCGCTGCCCGGGACTGGTGTAATCATGGAGCTCAGAGCTGTTCTCTGCAAACTAAAAGCTCCATTTCTGTGCAGCAGCCCCATTCGTATAATCCTATGAGTGGCTGTATAAAGACATTCTGATTTTCTCATTAAGAATCAATGGGTCATTTGCACCTCAATCATTTGCATATCAATAAGAAGTCATGGATTTGGGCATTCATTAATTTATTATCATATTAAGCAAATGTCTACTGGGTGACTGCCAGCTTCTAGGCACTGTGGTTTTTGCTGCTGAATCAGATACCTATGAATGAAAGGTGAATAAAATGGGTTCTCAGCCTGCAGGTGTATTGTGACCTCTCTGGGGACACACGTGAACCAGACTGTGACCAAAAACAGTATCACGTACTCTTCCACTGGTTGTGATCATTTTATGGTTTGTTGCATGCTTGGGAAAAAATGTGACTTCTGGGTTCTATAAAGAGGAGTTTCATTGAAGGTTTTACATAGTTGACCAGAAGTAATGTTCTTTTATTCTATGAGGATAAACTGAAAATATGTTTACTGTGTGTGTATGTATGCATGCATATACATATATGCATATATGCACACACGTGTACATAGGTATAGGTGTATATGGACATGCATGTATATATGCACACACAGGACAAATTCATTCACCATTCAAAAACAAGCCCAGTGGTTTTGTGTACCTAAGATAGGCTTCATATGAGTATAAGAAAAAGCTTTCTAATTGCCCATGTGTACATACATGTGTTTGCATCTGTTCCTACACACACGTACTTGTGTATCGTTTGTGATTCTGTGTGAAGACGATGTTCTTCTTTCCTCCAGGTCAGAAAGGCCTCCCTGGCCTTCAGGGAGTTAAAGGAGATCAAGGAGACCAAGGCTTCCCTGGAACAAAAGGTAGGAGAGTCTGCGATACTGGCAGGTGCCTTGCTGATGATTTGAGGATGCATGAAAGCCACTGGACTCACAGAATTAGGGAGTCTGGTTTTACAGGTGTGAAGGGACATTAGCCAACAGTTGATTAAACATTCTTTGGCAGCTTGTCAGGACTGCTGTGCTTTGCATCTAGTTGCCATTTTTACCAGTGACTTGTCTCAAAGGTCAAGTTCACTAAATCTGTGACTGGGGTAAAACCAGTGGAGAGGGTATGGCAGACTCAAGACTCACAGAATCTCACAGGCTCCAGGGGCAGATGGAAACCAACCGCTTAAGGCGTCGTGGGGTAAAATCCATCTGGCATGTGCGGGCAGAGTGAACTTGGGCTGAGCAGCTGGGTTTGTGTCATGGAAATGTGCTCCACTGACCTTGCCACCACCCGGAGCCCAGCATGTGACGTGGCTCTGGCAGCCGCGGGATGATCTGGGAAGTAGGCAGTTGAGTGCAGCTTGTATCCCATTCTCTCTGCTGGTATTTCTTGGGCTGTGTTTAATTTTCAAAGCAAGTTTCAAGAGAGATTGAGCAACCAAGTGCACGAGAAGTAGACTGTTAGGAAAGACAAGGAGTGGGGAAATGTGTGGAGGGAGATTGAGGCTCAGCGTCTGGCAGAAGTAGGGGAGGCTGTGGCAGTCGCCGGAGCCTCTGCAGGCTCTCTGTTGCTATTGCTACAGCACAAATTTCACGAGCTGTTGTGGAGAAGGACAAATTCATTCATCATTCAAAAACAAAGCCCCATGATTACGTATACATAAGATAGGCTTCAGATGAGTATAAGAAAAAACTTTCTAATTGCACATGTTGGAGCCATCCAAGTCAGGAGAGGGGCGCCTGGGTTGGAACCAGCTCCACTGGTGGTGGTCGAGTCCCCACTAGAAGGCCCCTGGAGTGGGGCTGTCAGGAATTCCAGAACCGAGTGGGCAGTTTACATTGCAGACCCCAGTGTCTGTTCCAATCCTGGGATTCAGGACTTTAGGGGAAATAACAGATATGTGCAATACATGGATGTTGTGTGAGGATCTGGTTACTTATATTTTGGATAATGAATCTGCATTTGAGAACATTCCTTTTGGACTGGGCTCCACACTGGGCTGCCCCCTGAAGCTATTCTGCCCCTGAGTGTTGGCAGGGAAACTGACCAGCGGCCTTCCTGATCCCCCAGGTGTTCCTGGCCCCCCAGGGCCCCCGGGTCCTTACGATATCATCAAAGGGGAGCCAGGTCTCCCTGGTCCTGAGGGCCCCGCAGGGCTGAAGGGGCTTCAGGGCCCTCCAGGCCCCAAAGGACAGCAAGGTGAGTAATGGGGCTGCACAGGGGAGGCATGGGGTCAGCAGGTGCATGGGCTGGCTTTGCTCTTCACAGTGCTGTCCCAGAGTCTCTGGGTAATGGCCATATAAGCACAAACTGACATGAATTTCTTACCTTCAATGTGCATCAAAACCAAATAAAGTTTTGAAGGGACCTGAAGAAGCCAGAACAAAATACAGGAAAGCTAGAGGAATATACAGCTCAGTGTGTGTGTGTGTGTTAATTGGAAACACCTGGGCAAAAGGAATTGGACGGGGGCAGGAAACAGCTACCTAGAGCTGAAAGAACTGGTGCTCCCGACGGGCCCAGGAGCCCAGCTGACAGGGGCCTCTGCTGACCCCGCAACTCCCAGACACCCAAAGCTAGGGGCCTTCTGCTTGTCTGGCTCAACGCTTTGTACTGCAAGAGCTGTGGGTGAGAGGGGTGGAAAATAAGGGCCCATGGAAACATTTACCATCCATGAAAGTTTAAGTTTAAACTACCTACAGGGAAACTGTACACATGGAAAAAAACCCTACCCACATCAAGGTATCTGTTGCCTAAAAATCAGTGGAGACACTGGAATATGGCCAAGGGGGAAACATTTGAGCAAAAACATGTCAAATGTCTGCCGCCCCTCAGCACGCACACAAATACACACACACACACACACACACATGCCTGCCTTTTCCAAAACTGTCCACCAAACAGTAACAGCAAGTCGGGAGACCCCCAAATAAGATGGTCTGGCATGCCCCCTGTGAATGCTGGCATGTAGACAAGGCCCCCGCAGGACGTGACTCCTGGCTCTCTGGGCAAACATGCCCATCCACAGTCTGAGGCCTTATGCTGGCCTCCTGGCAGGCTCAAAACCAAAAGGCAAGAAAAAGATACAACCTACTGCTGGCAGGACCGGGTCATGAGTTCTTTTGTTCCTTTCCTGCAGGTGTGACAGGATCAGTGGGCTTACCTGGACCGCCCGGTATTCCTGGGTTTGACGGTGCCCCCGGCCAGAAAGGAGAGACGGGACCTTTTGGACCTCCCGGTAGGCTCGCTGTGGTCTGCCGCCTGGCCCCCTCCCTGCATGTCTGGGTTAGACGTGGTGGCCAAGGCACGGAGAAACATGCAAATGAAGTTAAAAGTGTTAACTTGCAAGACTCACGAGGAGTCTGTTTCTTAGAAGAAATGGGACCCTCCAGAGGAGCTGAAGGGCTGTCATCACTTTTCCTGAGCAGAGAGACAGATGTTGGTCAGAGCACTGCTTTCCAGAGGCTGCCGAGAGAAGTGATGGCCCCGGGTGGTTTCCATGCGGGAGGCCGGCTGCAGCCAGAGCAGTTGTCTCGGCAGCCCTGGTGGGAGGGTAGATAACAATGCCAGCGTGGACCAAGGGGCTGCTGTCGGGCATGGGGGAACGTTGGTCTGTTTCCTGAGAGTCAGAAACTCCAATATCCCCCAGTGACTGAGACACAAGGCTCAACAAAGGGGTCCCCCCCGGCAGGCCTTGAGCAGCTTTGCAGGCAGCGTGGTTACTGAGGGGTGGGAGGACCCGCTACACGCGAGCCTCCTCTGCCCTGTTTGTGTGCAGGTGCTGGGCTGCCGTGGAGGGAGGCCAAGCTAAAGGGAGGCTGTTTAATAACCGCCTGATACCCTACCTTGAGGAGCCCGAGAATGCTACTGATGACACGCAAGAGTCACATTATTTACTCCACTTATTCATCTATTCCTTTCCATAGATTTCATTTATTCACTGGACTACATTTGGGGCAGCTGCTTTGCAGTGAGCACCATACTTTCAAAACATCCTGAGGTGGCCTATAAGGAGGAACAGCTCAGATAGCGTGAACGGGATGGGTGGCTGTATTTGATCAGTCCTGATGGAAGCCTTTCAAGGGAGCCTGTTTCTCTTCTGTCTTCCAGGTCCGAGAGGTTTCCCGGGTCCTCCAGGCCCTGATGGGCTGCCAGGATCCATGGGTCCCCCAGGAACCCCATCTGTAGATCACGGCTTCCTTGTGACCAGGCACAGTCAAACAATCGATGACCCACAGTGTCCTCCTGGGACCAAAATCCTTTACCACGGGTACTCCCTGCTCTACGTTCAAGGCAACGAACGGGCCCATGGCCAGGACTTGGGTGAGATGCCTGCAGATGCGTGTGTTCATCCACCTGGATCGGTCAGGTGCCTGGGTGGGGTGGGGCGTCTGCAATGCTGGTCCTCCAGGTGGGGGCGCCATGACAACACAGCTAATGACAGAGGGCTCGACTCTATTTCCCTCCATCTTTACAAAATGAACCCTCAGTTCAACAGCTGCCATATGACTAATGGGAAGCCAAGATAATGTAAAGACTTAATCTCTTAAATTTTTTGAAATGACTAAAACTTTTGATCTCTTGTTCAATCTATTGAGTAGGGCCAGGATTTCTGGGCAGTTTGCTTTGATATTCTTGAAGTAGGGCGGCCTTATTGTTGCTCTTTAAAAAGAAGTGTTCACGTTCTCCCTTCCAAGATTTCTGTGCATGGTCTAAGCTCTGTCCCTCTGTTAGTTTAGATCAGAAGACTGCATGTCTGTCATCATTTTCTTAGCCCTTCCAGAAATCCTCCACCAGATTAAGTTTTAATGTCCTTTCACTGAGTTCGGAAACAAGCAGCTATATAAAGAGTGTCTCTGCATTTTCAGCAAAGCTATCAGTAAAGACGTTGTCCAGTGAGTTTCTGTCCAGGGTACGAGGAGTCGCGTGTTAAATTCCTTCTGGAATTTGGTTCTAGGAAAAAGGTTTCTATCTCCTGATGAACTGGTTTGTTTCCCTTAATCAAAATATCTTACCTGATTCTTTATAGTTGCCCTTGATTTCTTTAAATTTAGTTTAATGCTCATTTACCATCCTACTCATCTGTTTGGTATATCTACTTCTTTCTGTGCATCATTCAAAACATTTTTGTTTCCATCTTAATGGTTGCATTGCGTGCATGCTCATAGTCAGCCGGCGCACGCCCGCTCTGCGTAGAGGTAGACTGAGTCACAAAGCCAGTGCTCAGGCTGTGCTGGCTTCCTGTGCCCCCAGGCACGGCCGGCAGCTGCCTGCGTAAGTTCAGCACGATGCCTTTCCTCTTCTGCAACATCAACAACGTCTGCAACTTCGCCTCCCGGAACGACTACTCCTACTGGCTGTCCACCCCGGAGCCCATGCCCATGTCCATGGCGCCCATCGCCGGGGACAACATCAGGCCGTTCATCAGCAGGTGGGTCCGGCGTGGGTAGGAGCAGATGGGTGACTGAAGAAGAAAAACTGCTCACAGTCTAGGGAGAGGTTATTTACTTATTAAAAAAAAAATGTTTTCCCTGGTACCTTCCCCCCATTGCCATTCAGTTCATTGATTGTGAGGTCTGAGTTTTGTCGTAGAAATCAGTCACTAACTCTATTTGATATAAAAGCTAGTGACCCTCCTTAAAACTCACAGTGCGGTGCTATGGAGAGACGGTGCCCAGCTTTCGAACAGAATCCGTTCTTGGTGGCTTAGGGCGATGGGCCCTTTCTTCCTGTGAACAAAGCCGGGCCGCTGGGGGCCTCAGCAAACACTGGGACAGCACGCTCGACTTTTTCTTCAATAATTACCTCCCCGAGGAACCTTTTAAGATGGTTTTCTCCCAATCTCCTCATTCCCATGAAGTTAAAAATAGTTATTTTTAACTGTATTTTATGTTTTAAATAACATAAAATTTACCACCCTAACCATTTTTAGGTGTTCAATTCAGTGGCACTTAATAATGCAGGAACTCAAGTATAGGTGTGAGGTGGTCCCCAGGAAACCGTACTGCCACAGGCCTAGGGCATCTGTGCTTTATATGGAAAGGGATTCCACAGGTTGATTGTATACATAGAAATACATGTGTGTACATACCTTACTGTACGTATGAAAGCATTAAGTCTTTTTCATACCAAGTTTTGCTCCTTGGGGTGGTACTGTACCCACTGGGCATCATGTGCTTGACTGAGCGACTTCCCCAGTTAAGTGCTTTCCGCACTAATTAGTGTCTGGAGTATGTGTTCAGGTCCCGAGCCAGCCTGGGAGGAAGGAAGATGGGGAATTGAAATTATTATGACTGAAAAGTACAGGATTGTCCTATCTTTGCCGCTTTCCTTCTAATTAAAAGTGATTCCTTAGCTGTACTCAGAAGTACTGGAAAGGTGGCAATGTATGAATTCCTTGACTAAGGAGCCATTCTATACTTTGCACACACTGAGGTAATACAGGATGAAAAGAACAGCGCACAGGACATGTTCACCTGGGAGAGTGAGAGGAAGAGCGGCAGCTTTTCCGTGTTCCCTTTAAGGAAAGAAGCAGCTTTTGAACCTGAAGTGAGACGGAGGCGTCTGGCTAGGATGTGCCCTGCAGTCAGGGGGGAAGGGACCAGGAGCTGAGCGCTCAGAGCCGGCCCCGGGCCCCAGCCTGGCAGGGGTGCGGCAGCCCTGGCCGGCAGCCTCCAGGTGTGTGCCGCCCGTCCGGGGGGAGGCTGGTGTCTGCGGCTCCAGCACAGGAACGCATGCCCTGGCACATGGCCGTCTTGTGCAGAGAACTGCCCAGGACCCCAGAACAGAAAGGCTGGGGATGCCTGATAAACAGGAAAGCCACAGGCTTTTGATTGCCTTAAAGTAAAACAGCTCCCCATAGCTTGCTTTGTTTGTTTTCTTTTGAGCTATGACAAAACTTATCTCATGGGTCTTAAAATGGGGAAAATCACTGATCACCATTCAGAGGGGCACCTTTCGCAGCCGACAGTGTGTTGCACGACGGCCAGTGCCTGTGGGCTGCTCCTTGGGAGGCTTTGCTTGCTCAGAACCATGCTGGATGCACGGGAGGGAAACTAACCACCTTTGTGTTTTTGTTCAGCTGCTCTTGGACAACAGGTAGAGAACACGATCATTCATTTTTGTTTCCTATTGACCTTCTTAATAAGACATTTGACTTTGATGTAGTGGAGGGCACCAGCTCTGGCCTGTGTTTCCAATATTCCAAAAACAGATCCATGAGAAGCCTTGTGCCTGAGACATGCTTTTCTCTGTAGACCCATTACTTTCAGTAGGAAAGCCGGGTTCTGGAAGCATTAGTTGTTTGAATGACCTGTACTGTACATTTCAGGCTGGTCACGGCTTCCTGTTAACTCACCTGTAGAGACTCAGCAGGAAGGGACCTTACCAGTGACCCATAAAACCTACTATCTCACACCCCTTCTGTATAATGTGGCCCGATTCTCCTGTCTGAGTGTGCAGGGTCCCGTGGTCACTGGAGTCTAGTGGTTTCCAGTGACTTCTCAGGGGGCACAGGTTCGTGCTGGGTCTCCTCTTTGGGGAGGTCCTAAAGCTTATTTTCAGAAAGAGTTACTCATAGGCAGTCCTTCATTTTAAACACAGAAGGTAGCAATTTTTTTGCTTTCCTCCTGAAAGTAAGGCAAAATGTCCTCAGCCCTTTCTTGCTGTCTACAGACACGAGTCATTAAACTACTGATTATTTAATGGTTCTAGCAAAAGACTACTGGTTTGACAGCAAGGAGAACCGAGTTCCAGCTCTGCCTATTTCACAACTATCTGTGGCCTCAGGTTTTTCATAAATAAAAAGGGGAATTCAGCTTTTTAAGGACCACATAGGCCTTTCGGTCTGTGACTCCGTGTCCTGAATCTCCCGTCTGACGGGGGTCAGGACCGCCTTCCCTCCTGCCACTTGAATCCCCCTGGCCCAGAGGGCACTGAAATAAAGCATTCCCTCCATGCTGTATTTCTGGTTCCTGTGCCTGGCAGATAGATGGTGGAAGATTTATAAGGCCAATTTCAGTAACTTGTTTAACTGAGTCTTTTAATTCATCTGCATCTGTGTGAATAAAATAGAAAATTGCGCACACCTACCCTTCCTCCATTTCCGACCAACACACACACACACAGTCCCTGGAAAATCAAATGACTCATTTAGGCCTCTTCCCACTCCTTACCCATTTTCAAGCAAATAGCCCAGCATAACTAAATGTAATTATTAACACCATTTATGGTCATTTATCAGCATTGCTAACACTCTGTTCATCTGGCAACTTGAATGTAATTATTTTATTGGTGGTGTTTATTTTTTTAAAACAAAACCTTATCCCACCATCAAAGGGTTCCCTAGCTGGCTGGGTCCGAGTCAGAATGTCGCATTAATTTATTCCTGGGTGCAGTCCCAGCCTCCCGGGGAGGCCTCCGGGAGCTGCTCCAGCTGCAGCGGTCCTGCTGACGTCCCCGGCCCGGCAGGCTCTGTCCCCAGCGTGGGTCTGGAACACGTGTGAAGGAGGCTTACCAGCACCCCAGCCTCACGTGCGGGTTTGGGCTTAGTTACCCTGATTCACGAAACGTATTTCTTATACTGAAGGTGACTCATGGCCTGAAATGGAATGGAAGTGGTAGCACTTGGATATCCCCAACTCTTTTTTCTTAAGCATGAATTGTGTTTGCCGAAATACATACTCACTGTGGAAATATTGGAAAACACTGAAATGCACAAAGGAGAAAGCAAACGTCCCCTCAGGCCTGGGCCTCCAGGGGATGGCCACACTGCAGCGTGGCTAAGTAACACGTGTAGGATGTGGTTTTGAATTTAGTATTTTGATACTGAGAAGGGCTTATAAAGCCCAGGAGAAGGCTCTGAGCCTCAGAATCTAAGCAGTAGGCACATTGTCCAGTTCATAACCATGTAGTTGAACCAGAAGACAGAGTGAAGAGATTGAGTGCGAACAGTAGGAAGAGGAATGAACAGGGAAGAGCCCTCGTCCGAGTTCCCGCGCTGACCTGCTCTGGTGCCTTCCAGGTGTGCAGTGTGCGAGGCGCCGGCCATGGTGATGGCCGTGCACAGCCAGACCATCCAGATCCCGCAGTGCCCGCAGGGCTGGTCCTCGCTCTGGATCGGCTACTCCTTTGTGATGGTAAGCATTCGGGGAAGCTCCGTGCTCCCCAGCAGGGCTGCTCCTAGCAAAGGCGCCACTGGCTGTCCGCATGCTGCCCTCTCGGCTCCCTGGCTCATGTGGCCTGGGCCTCTCCTGCCTGTCCAGTGCTGTCCCCAGGGCCTAGTCTGCTCTACTGGGGACAGCGTGGCTGCAGCACTGCCCCCCCATTGCCCCCTGTGGCCTCCTCCCTCCTCTTGATTCGGGAGTGGTCGCCCGGGGACTAGGTAGCTGGGACATCGTGATGAGATTTCCTAGAGTCAGGGCCCCTCTCCAGGAGAAGAGTGTGCGTCTGGAAGGCGTACTTGTACTAAAATGCAGCAAGCCCAAAGCTGAAGCTCTCAGAGCAGAGCAGTGGGGGGTAGCCGGCCCCTGGGGGTGTAGGCACACACACCCTTCCCATAGGGCGAGATGCTCTGTCACCCGCCTGTGCCAGAGGCCAGATCCCTCAGTGTTCCAGTTGAAACAGCAAACTTGGTACCTGTTTGAGATCTCATTGTAGCTTCTTGTTTCATTTTACTGCCTCAGCTTAAAGTATTGACTGAATAAGTAAAGCTCTAGACTTGTCAGGTCAGGCTGTGCCAGGAGAGCTCCCAGTAAACCCCCTACACAGACACCCTCTGCATTACTGTTCTAAGCCCCGTCCCTTCTTCATGCTCAGGAATGACCCTCTTGTACATTTCAACCCCCAAATGATCATTAGCCTTTTTATTTGATTGGCAGGGAAGGTGGCTTCATAACCATTTTCTTGTGCTGTAAGTTATTCCAGATGTACAAGGTGCCAGGAAAGCAATTTTCAAAATGTCGCGTCCGTCTTCCAGTTTGATCGTGAGGTTTCCTGGGTTTATTATACTGCAGGCAGTCTCTTCTCCAAGTCCAAAGAATTTGCAGCAAAAAACGTAGCAAGTTGTTCTGATAATTCTATATGCCGTCTGATGGCTACTTTATCAAGAAAGCTGAAAGGTTAGAACCACGGTGCAGAGAAATCAGGACACTGACAATGATGGAGCCAGACAATTTTGCCTCAAAGGCAGATTGGGTTTCTGACCTCATAATCATACGAAATACTTTACCCGTGGGTCTCAGGATGGCAGAAGCCCCTGATCCACGGGTAAAGTGCCCCAGGAGAACATTCGGTCACTGTTCTGGGTTGTATAAAGATCTGGAACAATGACAGCCAGTAATTTCACAAGATCAAGAGCAACGAAACAGTGATGTCCCAGAGAACGAGCCACCCACGCTCTGTCTCAGGGGCTTTGTGGGGGGCTCTGGCCTTCTCTGGGCTGCTGTCCTGCCTCAGCTCTGCCCTGGATCCTGGTCAGATTCAGAATGTTCTAGGGTCTTCGGGGCCTCGTCTGGGAATTGAGGGCATTAGCTTTGCCCTCAGAGGCCTCTTGTGGCTCTGAGTTCCTGTCACTCACATTTCTCATGTCTGAGATAATAGTGCGGAGATTTTCGTGACATCGCCTCACATTTGCACGTCATTCATTTATGGTCTTGGTTTCTGAGCGCAGGTGGTCCTACATGAACCCATAGGACCAAATGCAATCTAACACAAGGGTCGTTATTCGTTGTTCTGTTTCTCTGGGTTAAACTTTCTCTTTCAAGAAAAATGTGGATGATTGTTCTTTACCTTGTAAAATGATATCTAGCATCCACTACCGCAGATTCAGGATTTAGATTGCCCTGTACGACTTTGTTTAGAAAATCCAGCTTCCTATCTCTTGGTTCCCACATCACTTGCTCATTTTGGCAACTGCCTTGTGTTTCAAGTTAGAGGAGGTCTCAGTATTTCCAAAATACTAATAGAGAGACAGCATTTGTTTAACTGTGAGTGGAGCTGGGCTAGCCCTCTGTTCGGGGAGGAGCTCGGCTGCCTTTGGGCGCGGTGTGGAGAGCTGCCGTGCCCGGCCTGGGGAGCAGGGGCCGGCTGGTGTGGGCGTGCGGTGGGGACCACAGGAGGCGGAGAGCCAGTGCTCCAGGGGGCTTCCCAGGCTCCACCTGGGAACCGCGGGCCCGCTCTCAGCGGTGGGCAGGGAACCTCTGACTCATGGCTCACATTTGCTCCACAGCACACGAGCGCTGGTGCCGAAGGTTCTGGCCAAGCCCTTGCGTCCCCCGGCTCCTGTCTGGAAGAGTTTAGAAGTGCGCCATTCATCGAGTGCCACGGCCGTGGGACTTGTAATTACTATGCAAACGCTTACAGCTTTTGGCTTGCCACTATAGAGAGAAACGAGATGTTCAAGTAAGTTGGCGTGCCCCTCTCCTTGGGCTCTGGTCCCCTTGGTGGCTTTTATTTTTAATCATCCGTGATCCATATACCTTCCAGTGCCAAATCTCAAAGATGGTTATAAAACAATGATTAGGAATGCTTCTGCCACATATAGTAATGAGTATTTCATTCTGTTCTACATGGGCAGATAACCGAGACAGTTTTCAAAGGCAGATCTTCGGTGACAGGCTTGATTCTGTCATTGACTGAAGGACCGTGAAAGAAAAAAGGTCATTTTTAATTTCTCTAGGTGGAACCATTGCAACATAATTAAGGCGATGAAAATGGTCCAACAGAACATTTAAAATGTTGTATATTTAACAAACCGTGAGGGAGAGAAGTGAGCAGCTTTGGTTTCCATGTTTATAATGCTGAAGTTAATGCGTGTGTTGTGTGAGTTTTGAGTGATATACCAAGACTTCATTTTTTTAGATCCATGCAAATAAAACTTAATTTCACCACAAATGCAGCTGAAATGCATAGGTTAGACCTTTCCTTTCTTTTCTGTTACCAGAATGTCACCTTTAAAACAACTTTCCCAAGTGGCTGGGACCTTGTTGGAGTTAATTTGGAGTCTGGCCCGGTGTGTACGGGACCAGAGCATGTAGAGGACCCTCTGTCCTTCATTTAGTCTGGCTGCAGCCGCTTCCCGAGTGGACGCAGTGCCGATGGGGCCTGAGCACCTCCTTACTGTCCATGCCCCAGACAGATGCTTCTCACCCCTGGAAATAAGCCTCTGTCTGTACGTTTTGGGGAGCTGTGGAACTCTGCTAGGATCTGATCTCTTTCCAGCTTAGATCCTAACAGGTGAAGCAACATGCTCCTTTTGTAATTCTTTAAGCATCAGAAAAGCACAATGTGCTTAATTGGTAACTTACCTGGGACTTTTTTTTTGGTCTCATTAACATACAATTACATGAGCAGCATTAGGGTTACTAGACTCCCCCCATTATCAAGTCCCCACCGTATACCCCATTACAGTCACTGTCCATCAGCGTAACTTACCTGAGACTTTTAGACAAACATAACATCAGCTCTATGGATAGAATTTAGTCATTAGCTATGGAAATGAGCACTTTGCGCGAGTGTCAGCTCCCGGAGCTTCCCAGTGTCGTAGGCTCAGTAAGTAATAGTGGGGCTTTTGGGGAACTTGCAGACTGGTGCAATGAATTATTGCCTTCTTAAACAAAACTGGGTAAGCTTCCGTTAGTTTTACTAATTAATTTGGGAACACTAGGATTTTCACCAGACGTTGCTAAAATAAATAGCCTCAACTTTAGGACAAGGTCCTTATCGTGTGGCCACTTCAATTTTAATGGAATTTGGTTAGTGCCATTTTAGTTCAGACTTTGCCTTTCCAAAAATCAAAATAGGGTAGAATTTCTAGTATCAAGGAAGCATTTGGGACACTGTCTTCCCCTTTCTTTGGCCTCCTGTCAGATCACCTGCATATGAATCCTTCAAAAGTTATGAAAGTATTTCGAATCTAGTTAATGATTCCAGACTTGTTGTTCATTACATTATTCAACCAAAAGTTCAGGAGTGTTTACTATGCGTGTGAGGTGTTCAAGAGAAGAATGGCGTTTTCTTCTTTCTCTGGGGGAGTTTATCATCTGATTGGAGAGAGAGGACAGAAAGTTACATTGTAGTTCATGGACGCAGGGTGGTCCAGGGTTGGTGGGGAGAATGGTCCAGACTTCGGAGCCACACAGATGTAGGGGGGTGAGCTGTCCACATTCACTGCATGCACTCGGGCCTGGGTGGGGAGCACAGGTGACAACTTGCATGGCTCCTTGCGTTGTGGGGGTGGCACGGGGCCCCCCAGGAGCTGGGGTGAATGATGGTCGCCGGACGGCCTGTCTGACCCCGTGTGACCCCTGGAGACCTGGGAGCAGGCGGGAGGCTGAGGACCGGCCTCCTGTCTGTGGGGGCTGAGGTTGTGGTTTCTGTGCTGCCTTCCAGGAAGCCCACGCCGTCCACCTTGAAGGCTGGGGAGCTGCGCACACATGTCAGCCGCTGCCAAGTCTGCATGAGAAGGACATAGTGAAGCCGGGCCTCAGCTAGTCAACATGGTGCTACTCCCCTTTCCCCTTCTTTCTTAACAGCAACGAATCCTAGAAATGTATCCCGTGTACCTCACTGTCCAATACAGAAGCCGTAAAGTGCCTTATAGAACCTCGCGTAACTAACACCCCCCGCTTCGTTGGCCTCTACTTGCTGAAGGAGAAACAAAGACCGTGATACGCTGTCAGTAGTGACATACCAAATGGCACTTTTGCTGAAATAAAAATATAAGTCTGTTCTACAGCCCAGTGCGCTGATGTGTCACGTGAGAACTCCATCAGAAAACCAAAGGGTGCTAGGAGGCGTGCCAGCCTCCATCCTGCCTGAACACCCGTTCTCATCCTTGTATTAGAATAGGTTCATTTCTTACCCCTGGATGAAATGTTTGTTGATGTCACTGTCTCGCTGTTTCAAAATTTAGGTCATGTAAAAGTCATGTAAAAACAGTGTTTTGAACCTCCAAGTGGGATTACGGGCTCAGCAGCCATATCTTCCATCCCCCAAATATAAATTTAGGTCTTTCTGCTCTGTGTGGTACTGCGCAGCTGTTTTTACAGAAATCACAAATTTCCTGTGGAATAAAGATGGTCCAAAAGTAGGCAGAAATTAAATATATATATATTTTAGTAATTTATATAGATGTCAGCAATTAGGCAGGGCAAGTTTTAGTTTCATTTCCACTGTTAAAATAAAGCTTACATAGTTTCCTCTAAAAGACCATTGTCCTTTAACATAGATTTCCAAACCCTAAGCTATTGAATGTGAAACATCAGTTTTCATTGCTCACCTCCAAACCAAAAAACGTGTGTTGCCAAAACCAAACCAGGTTCATGCCTATGGTGTCTATTATAGTGAAACATGTACTTATGTTTTTATTCTGTATTAAATATCTTCAGGGTTTTACACACTAATCACAAACTGAATGACTTGACTTCAAAAGCAACAAGCTTAAAAGGCCTTCATTTTACTAGTATTCCTCATTCCGCAGCCTGGTGTGAAGAGCAGCTCTGTTGAATCTATCTGTTCAACAGCTATGTTGAAAAACTATCAGTGTTTTCACGTGCCAGCACATTCAGGTGACCGCCTTGGTGTGTCAGGAGCTGTGTTCAGACTTCAGCAGGGGCGCGGATGGATTGCAGGAGAGCAGAATCCGACCACTATGCCTGAAATGACATTTTACTAAAGGTCTCCAAAACGTTTTTAAGACTACTAAGGCCTTTTATGTAATTTCTTTAAATGTGTATTTCTTAAGAACTCAAATTTGTAATAAAACTATTTGTATAAAAATTAAGCTTTTATTAATTTGTTGCTAGTATTGCCACAGAAACATGGAAAGTTCTGCACAAGCCACTAATAAATTTGTAAGCTTTGTATACCTTAGATCATATTTATTTTGCAGTTCTTCCACATGGAATCATAGACTGGGTGTAATTTACAGAAATTACTACAGAGAAGAAAGATTGGCCTTTTCCTTTACACACCTTCCCATCTGTCCAATCAGGCAGCTATCATCCATCCATCCACCCATCCACTGTATATATATTGAGGGTTTGTGGCTTTTCAAGGTAAACAGAGATGATCATGCATATCCAGCCATTAAAAGCAGATCCACGGGGTGTAGAGCTGACATCACGGTTATACAATCGATAGGTATGGGGCACCAGGTTGGATTCCAACTCTTACTCAAAGTAGGAAGAAATAAGATGGCAGGTTCTTCTTCTGTGATGATCTAAGTTTCAGTTTAAACTTGATCTAAACATGATCTGTGGAGAATGAGTGTGATACTGCATACTCAAGAAAGCTCTGTTATCATGTTCTTGGTTACCATGCCTGGCAGAGCTGTAGTGAGATTGAAATGGGATTAACTGTCAATGTGACATATGGGGCTTGGTCAGGAAACATCATTCAAGGTCTACTTTCAGTTACCTGTCTCCCACCTTTGATAAAACTGATGAAAAGGGGTTGTTTGCCTTCCTTAATATATGAGATTGGGTAGGAGAGAAGAAAACTAAAATCATTAGATCTAGTTTCTACTGAAGATAGAGATACTGAGCACCTCCGTATGGTAGCCTTTTTAATGAACCTTTTGTTTCAATGCATAAAACTGATTGATCACAAATTATTATTTATTATACACAGTCTGACATATACTGGAAAGCACAAAGAAGGTAATATGACACATTATTGAAAAAGACTATCATTCTTCATTGAATTGATCTTTGTCAAAATTACTTGACCATACTTTGTGTGGGCCTGTTCTGGACTCCCTTCTGTTTCATTGATTGGCATGACAGCCTTCATGAACGCTTTGCCTCCCTGATTCATTGAACTTTAAATTGAGACTTACCATGAGTTAGCGCGACTCCTCTTACGGGAAGAATTGTCAGCTTTACTCTACTGATTCAGTCCATGAATATTGTATGTCATCTCATTTATTTAGGTCTTTGATTTGTTTAAATTATCATTTTATAGTTTTCAGTATACAGACTGTGTGTTTGGTTAGATTTGTACTTGGGTATTTATGTTTTTAGAGTCATTGCAAATGGGATTATTTAAAATTTGGTTGTTAATTGCATATCCTTAATTTATAGAAGTATGATAGACCATTCTATTTCTTCTTTTCCATACTCCAGGTCCCCTGCCTCTTTTCTTTTTCTGGCTGTTTTGCACTTGCTAGGACTTTCAGTATTGAATAGGAGTGATAAGCATGGACATTCTTCCATTGTTTGTGGTCCTAAGGAAGAAGCATTTAGTCTTTCACCATTAAGTATGGTGTTAACTGTAGGTTTTTATGTAGATGCCTTTCTACTTGAGAGGTTTTATCAAGAGTGGGTTTGAATTTTTTCAACTGTTTTTTCTTCATCAACTATTAGGGTTATGTGGGGTTTCTTTAGACTAATATTAATCTTAGTTAATATTGTGCATAACAGTAATTCATAATCGAAGATTGATCCAGGCTTACATTTTCAGGATAAAGCTCACTTGGTCACGGTGTATTACTCTTTTTATATACTGCTGGATTAGATTTGCCAATATTTTATTGAAGATTTTTGTGCTTACTATGTTAGGGAAAGTGGTTTTCTGGCCTTTTTTTTTTTTTGCTTGTTTGTTTATCAGATGATGTCATGTCAAAAAATGAGCTGAGAAATAGTTCATTCTCTTTTATTTTCTGGAAGGGAGAGATTATATAGGGTTGGTTTTATTTAAATGTTTATTAGAATTTGCCAATGAAATAATCCGGTATAGCAAATTTCTTTTTTGGAAGGTTTTAAATTATAAGTTCATTTTTTAATAGTTTTGGACTAGTCAGTTTATCTATTTCATCTTGGAATCTTGGATAAGTTTGACGATTTTTTCTTTGAAGGAATTAGTCCATTCTAAGCTATTGGAATTGACATGTGTAGAGTTGTTCACAATCTCACTTACTAACCTTATGTCTGTTGAACCTGTAGCCACATCCTTTATATCTTTCCTGCTATTTCCATTTACTTTCGGTTCAAAATAACTTGTTTTGCTTGATACCTCCTTTAATCCATGGCTTATTTGGAAGTTTAATTTCCAAATGTTTGCAGATTTTCCTGTTAGATTCTTGTTTTTGATTTTTGGTTTAATTTCATTATGAACATACCATGTATGACGTCAATAATTTTACATTTGTGAAAGTTTCTTTTATGACCTAGAGTATCATCTTTCTTGGTAAAAATGTTCCATGTATAATGGAAAAGAATATGTATTCAACTAGTGTTGGGTAGATGGGTCTATAAATGTAGATTAGAATCCACTTGGTTGATAGGAATATTTGGTTATTTTATATCCTTGTTAAATTTCTGTCAATTACTGAGAGATAAATGTTGATGTTTCTAATGTTGTGAATTTTTAAATTTCTTCTTTCAGTTAGGACAGTTTTTTATTTTTAAATTCTGCTATTAGGTGTACACACATTTAGTATTGTTATTTCGTCCTGGTGAGTTGCCCATTTTATCTTTACATGGTATGTCTGTTTATCTCTGATAATTTCTTTTTTTTCCTCTCTGAAATCTACTTTGATACCATTAGAGCCACTCCATCTTTTCTATTCCCTTATTTTTAACCTATCTTTATCATTATATTTGAAGTGAGATTCTTGAAGACAATATATATTTGGGTTGTTTAAAAAATCCATGCTGATAAACTTTGGTTTTAATTGGAGTAGTTAGACCTCATTTATGTTTAGTATAATGATTAGTACATTTGGTTTTAGGTCTAGCTTTTTATTATTTGTTTCCTGTTTGCAACCTGCTTGGGCATATTCAGTCTTACCCAAACTGGTGCCAACCACAATCACAGCTTAGAAGTATAGAGTTCCAGTTTGATGGTGATAAGCATGATGGTGATGTACAGAAGGGAAACAAATGGTTCTACTTTGCTCATTTTTACCATTTTTCCACCTTCATTTCTAGTAATTGTAAGTCACGGATTTAGTTAAGTATTACGCAAGGGCTTTTCTATATGCTGGTTCTTCCCAAATACTTTTTCATTATAGCTAAACTGTACTTTAAATGGCATACATTGACTTATGCTCATTTGGGGCACTGTCATTTTCACACCAGAACTCTTGCACCCAAGGACTCAGATGCTGGGTTTGTCCTCATAATTTGTGTCTGATAAAGGGCAACTCTGTTGTACTCATGGAACTAGACAGATCTGAGTTCAGGTTCTGACCCTCCCACTTATAATCTTGGGACTTTGGGCAGGTATATAACCTCTCAGAGGGCTGCATAGCCTAGGTCATTTTTACATTGCATTTCTTCCAAACCAGAATCATGGACTAGGAGGAATATATAGGAAAAGGAAAGCCTTGTTCTGCTATACTCCTCCATCCATCCTTCCACTTATTCCATTCTTCCTTCCGTCCATCCTTCCATCCACCCAGCCACCTCATCATTCATGTACAGTGGTGCTTACCATTTCCCAGGTACCAGGTTAGCTGCAGGAGAAATGGAAATGAATATCAAGTGCTTAAGAACTGTCCTGTTAAAAAGTTATGGAAGAAACCTATAACTTGTCAGATATGTAACATGAGGTTATAGATCTGTGAAATTATAGTTGTGTGGTCAGGGGGGATGGGGTTGAGGGTTGGATTACAAATGGGGATCAGGAGAGTTGCCTACTTCAGAATTGCTTTGAAGAGTAGGTGAGCAATGAAATTAAATGAGAGATGTGCACAAGGAGATGCAGACGGCAGCTGTTTGATCCAGCAAGCCGGGGTGCAGTCACCACCCAGCCCCACCTCAGAGGGCACAGGCCAGCAGGTCACCCTCCCTCCTGCTACCTCTTCTATCACACCTTTAAGTCAGTTTGGGGAGATGTCTGTGTTCAGTCTCATTTCCACTAGAATGACAACCTTTCCTAAACTTAATGCCCACAATGCAAAAAAGCCTTTAGTTTTATTAGACCAAAGATGATCGCTGCACAATATGAAAAAGTGCCCCCAGAGTCCCTTCTGAGTGATTGGGATTTTGCTCAGATCATATTCCACTCTTGAGAGTTCATGTCCTCTTCAACCTTTGTTATTCCAGATTTAAGGTGCTGTCAAGTCATGTTATACGACGCACCTTATCCTTTTTATCATCTTAGTTACATTTGTTTGATTCTACTCTGTCACCCTGTTGTTTGAATAAAAGGATATGACACAGACTGGAGGTAATCAATCAAACATTTATTAAGCACCCCTGATTTCTCCAGGTGTTCTTCTGAACCTTTAGAAGGAGACCAGGTACTTAAAACCATCTCCCCTTACAAGTACAGAACATTTGGAAGGTAAGATAGATACACAGGAAATATTTAATGATTAGGGCCCTGAAGGGTAACAGGTCTGCAGTGAACTTGGAGATCTCAAGGGCCTCTTCTTCCACTTCCAAACCCCACTTGGATCACACTAGAGACATGAAACTGTCTCCTAAAGACATCAAGAGAAACACTTTGCAAGGTAATTTTTGGAAATGAATTTTCCTGCCCATGCTCCATTGTTCATGCTGCTGCTTGAAAGCACATCCTCCTCCTGCCAATAGGAAAAGCCCCTCCCAGCTCTGAAATGATGCAGTCCGCACTGATCGCCAGGTGACCCACCACCCAGCCAGCCCTTCTCAGAGCAGTGCTTGAAATGATTCTGATTCCTTGACCTGTTCCTCTTGGGCCCTTCTCCTACCCTGTCTCTCCGGGCTTTCCTTACACCTTCCCACAGGGGGACACCTAGCCCTGCAGCCTGAGGGCCCCGCTGTGCATTGCTTCTGGAACTCAGACCCGCTCTCCCCAGCTCCCTCCCCTGGCCTCTGGGCCAACCAGCTCCAAGACCACTGTTCTTAGGGAGCTCAGGGCATTTAGCATTTGTAAGTTTTTTGTTTAAAAATTTTCTGCAGATCAGAAATGAAGCCCTGGGATAGGGAAACAACTTGCTTGCTGAGTTCTGTAGCTGAGGTGGCTTTAGGAGCTTGGTGAATGCTGGAGAGCCTGACTGGCATTCCCTGCAGCAGGGGGGACAGAGTCATCCTGACACAGAGCCCTGGTAGTCCGCTGTTACATGCATGTCCCTGCACCCACCTGCGGAAGGGCTCCGACACCCCTCCCTCCCGGGGGTGGCCATGTGGGAGAGGCTGGTGCTAGCAGTTCTGAGTCATCCCCCACAGCTTCTGTGCGGGGCGGGCGTGTTTCCTTTCATTAACGCCCTGTTTGTACTTCCTGAGCTCCGTGTGGACTGCACTCCCCAGGCCCTGATTACGCGCCTGAAATAGCTGTGCCCGTTCCCAGGGCTTCGAATGACGGCCGCACAGCATCTGCCTCCCACCCCTGAGCAACCGGGAGCTGGGCTGAGTCACGCTGAAAGTGAATCATGCAGCCACCATCAGGAAGTGCCTTTTTTAGCCTTCCAGTTTGGAGCAGAGCTGCAGGTGACTTCTGAAATCGGTTCCGTATCTTACCATCCTTTCCCCTTGGAGGGTCCTCGCTGGCTTTGAGCAGAAACATTTCCCACGTGATTTCCCTGACTTGCTGCCTGGGATAAGTTTGACACAAAGGTACCAAGCCATCTGCCTTCAGGGCTAGTTACTTCTCTCATGCAAAGAGAAAAGTCTGCAGGCTATGTTTGAAGCAGCCTTTGCTGGCTTGCAGTGGAACTGTGTGTATTTCCACGTACATCTCTTACCATCTGAGGAGCAACTATCAGGACAAACTGCAGGTGGCGCCCGACCCTTTACTGCAAAGGCCCCCTTGGGCAGAACAGTTTGCTAAAATTTGCAGCAGCGATGGCCCTTTGTATGCAGTGTTTAACGCGGTTGCCCTGAAGCAAATTGCTAGGTACTAATCAGAATCCACAGCCATTTCTGTGCAGTTTATTTTAAAGCAACTGACTAGGGAGAAAAGTGGATGGAGAATGCTACCACATTTACAAAATGAAATCTTTCAGCAGGGTTTGTGAATAGGACTTATGTAGCAAAAATACAGAAAAGGCACACATTTTTAACAAATTATGAATTGGCATCAGCTGTAACCGTACCACATGTGCCCCTCGTAGGATGGTTTCTTTTTAAGAAGGCTTACTTGGTGCTTAAAGAAATCCTGTCTGAAATACCCCTGCAATAGATGAGGGGATAAAAGGATACAAACTTCCGATTATAAAATAAACTAGTCATGGGGATGACTAAAAAAAGGAAGGAAGGAAGGAGGAAGAAATCCTGCGCCTAGCCAGTGGCTGTCCTCTGTTGTTACCTAGAGCTGCCTGCACGCGCTGTCCAGCACACCAGGGCCGGCCTGCTGTGAAGGCGGAGGGACCTGAGGCCGGGCGTGTGCTGAATGGGGCATCCCCTCCAGGAGCAATCTCACAGGGGTGGGTGAAGCCTGCCTCAGCTTGGCTGTGGCTGCAGGGCACGGAGGGGTGGCACTTCTGCCACCCTCAGCAGGGCCAGACCCGAACTCCAGCCTGAAGAACCAGAGGCATCCAGCTGCCAACATCCATCTGAAACAGCCGCTCCTGCAACCCCTACCCCCGGCCCCTCCCAGGGAGGGGAACAGGGTTAGCAGGAGCCAAGGGCCTGGAGGGGAGCTAAGCTTTCCCTCCCCTTGGATAGCCCTGCCCCCAAGGCGGGGACCAAGGGACTTGGTGGTGCCTCCAAGAGTGGAGCGCGCCTGTCACATCCTGGCCGGAATCGGCTGGTGACTGTCCGCCCAGGGTCAGGTTTGGGCAGCGGGCTCAGTGAGAGCCCTCAGCATTAGTGGCCTGGAGCGGGAGCTCTGTCGAGGAGCCCGAGGAAGGCAGCTGGCTTGAGATGTACTGGTCCTTTCCAAAGAGAGTTGGGGTTGGGGAAGGGGCCCAGCCTCGGTAAGCTGCGAGATGCTTGTGGGCAAGTGCTGAGGCCGCAGTGGAAGAGGACGGGATCTAGGACCTGGAGCAGAGCCAGGCCCTCAAGAGCCAACCCACAGAAGGCTCGAGCATGGGCAGGGAACAACCTGCTCAGCTCAGCAGGGATAGTAATATACGTACTTCTTTATTAATACCTTAAATAAATGATCTATAGGCTGATGTAGTTACATCTTAAAGTACTTAGGAGCATAAATTACGTATTTTAGGATGTGAAATTACTGTAATATCACATAGTATCTGCTTTTCCTATCCGTCTAATACTGTCATGTTGTGGGCTACAGTTGTAAATGAAAGAACTACTCCATTTCAGGAGAGGCTGGTGAAAATAAGTGTGTGCTTTCCGCCCCCACATCTGAGTTTATGGATTCTGCATTCCAAGGAGCTTGATCGAAGGATCTTTGGAAGAAAGGATGACCACTGGCCTTCGGCTGGGGTGCAGGTGGGCGTCTGACTTGGGGGAGGACTTTTATCAGTGCAGGATGGGGTCCCCTTAGTTTCTGGGGGGGGACCTGGAAGTTCCACACCTGCCCCATGACTATTAAGCTTCACCCAAGCACTGTTTGGACCAACTGGGGGAAACGGAAGGCTTCTCATGTACCTTTTCCACTGAGGCCAGTTGGAAATATTGGGTTTTCCTTTCATTGTGTGCATTTTTATTGTATGTTGTGTTCAATAGCAGTGCTCAGGCTTTGGGTTGAGACCGCCTGGGTTGGAATTCTGAATGACCCTGGACAGCTATTTGCTCCCTCTGGAGAACGTGCGGGTGCAGAGCTGACCTGTGTGAAGTGCTTGGAACAGAACATGATGGGTGGTAGGCGCTTGGGCACGTGGGTGAGTCTGGCCCCAACTGCCACATACCTGTGGCTTAAGGAAGAATCAGAAGTGTCCTGACAGCTTCAGCACGCTTGGACACCCGTTTCTCAATGTTCAGCTGTTGCCAGCAAGCTGGTTATAAATAGGAGCCTCTGGCTGCTGTATGAGCCCCTGGGCTCATATGACACAGTGTCCCAGGGGAGCCAACCCTCGTCACCACAACATAACTTCCTAAGTAGGCTAGCGGACGTTAGCGCTCTGATAAGCTCTGCAGATTAGTCATGCCTTATCAGGTAGTAGCTGGGCGCTGCAGGCCATATAATGCAAACAGAGGCAACACAGCCACGGTCATTTTAGATCCCCTGAATGTCCTGCCTTATACTTCCACATTTTTGGGAAAATGACAATAAGCCTTCATGGCCTTTCAATTTTCCTGGCCGTCTTAGATGAAGTACACGAAGGAGAGTGTCCAGCACAGTACAAGGCTCCTCTGTTCTTGTCTCTAAGGCGTCCACGCTGGAGCGGGAACTGTAGAAGCCAAACACAGGCTCCCGCGGCTCCTGTTCCGTCATGTCTGGTTTTACTTCAGTTATTTCGATGACAGATTCTCTTGTCCCATTTTGTGGTTTCCCCTCTCCTTTCCAAAGGGGCAGTTCTATTTCACTGAACACAGTTTGATAGATAGGAAAAAGAGTTTATTGCTTCCAACAAATCGAGAATTAGGTCATTTCTAATAATCTGGTTTCCAATCATATTGAAACTCATTTCCAATGCGAGACCCATCCTCATAGGTCTCCCAAATCCGACTTCTGGCATATTGCAGCGTCCCTGCCCTTTGCACCATGAAGGGAGAATGAAGAGCTGAATTCTGCTGTCGGCGGAGGCCTCAGGAATGGGACTGGTGCTCTCATAAGAGACCCCGATGGCTCTCTCATCCCTTCTTAGAGGAGGACAGCGAGAAGGTGGTTGTCTGCGGACCAAGGAGCAGGCTAACCAGGCACAGACGCTGCTGGCCCCTTGATTTTGGACTTCCAGCCTCCAGGATGGTGAGGAATAAATGTCCTGTTTATGAGCACCCAGCCTATGGGATTTGTAATAACAGTCTGTTCAGACCGAGCCCCTGATGTTATGTTAGCCAGGGGAAATCACACACCCAGTCCCAGATTCAGGGCCTGGAACAAGATTCTACCTCCTGGGGGGAGCAGGGGGGCTGGAAGTCACACTGCAAAGGGGTATGAATACAGGCACAGAGAGAATCCATGGACTTTTTTGTTATCTGCAGAAATAGCCTTTCATAATACAGTATGAAAGATTGGTCATATGATCCCAATCTTTTTACAACTTATTGGCATTTTAAATACTTGTTTCAATTTCTAGACATAAAAAGAAACTCTAATTCCCAAGAGTTCTTCCCATTGTTTAAAATCCTTTTCTTGGCTAATACACTGCTCAGTCTTTCCTCCCCTTTACTAGTGAGTACTGAAACTCTTTATGTGGGAGTTTCAAAGAGGACAAGACAAAGCAGGTTCGCGGCCTGCTGAGAAAGCAGTGGTTGCCTCTACGGGAGCACACGTGAAAAAGATCAGTTCATCGCAAGGCTGCCAACGGCTCATCATAGACGAGGGAGTGTGTCCCACGTTCCCAGCATCTGCTCAGAGTGGGAGCCTCTGTTTCAAAACAAGCGATCACAGCTGTGGGGACCCTACCCAAGTGCAGCTCCTCTTTCCGTTCCAGCGCTTCTAAGAGGGCCAGTGAGGGGTCCTTGGCACCCCCAGCAGCTCCTTTCTCACAGGTGTGAAATGGGTGGCCCCTCCCCGGCGCCCTGGCAGTGCGGCAGCGATGGGGCCCCGCAGTTTGCTGGGCTGCGAGGCCTGCGCCCCATGGAGCCACCGTGTGCTTTGCAGGGGGTCTCCAGTTCTCCCTGGAGAGGAGCTGTGGGTAAAATGAGAGTTTCTGTGGCCAGGATTCTCACCTGGCCCTGGCTGACTAGCTCACTACACACGTGTGGGCAATACATTGTTATTAACTCTATAAAAAGAGCTCCGCCCAGTGTTCTGGGCGCAACACGGTGGCACGGCTGCAAGGCTGCAGGAGAGCAGAGCAGAGGCTGGAGTGGTGGCAGTGCCGAGGACAGAGGCCCAGAGGACGGCTGTGCAGAGGGGCCCAGAGGACGGCTATGTGGGAGGACTGTGCAGAGGGGCCCAGAGGCAGAGACCGGCTTGCTGCATGCAGACTCGCCCTGAGTGAACGGGATTTTAGTGACTGACCTGCCACCTGGAAATAAAGTTGGGTATAACCCCTTCACCCCAAGAACATTTTGCTGTCAATTTCTTTGGTCACACTGAATCTATAGCGAACTTGCCTGGGGTTGAAACCCATTGGCAAGACAGGAGCCTGCCTGCCTTTCCTTCTCTTCTGGCCCAAGGACTCATCTTTTGAAAAGTGAACCGACTGAGGAAAGGGCTGGAGCAGCCCGGAAGGAGCCTGAGCGGCTGCCGTCGGTGACGGCAGGGTCAACGGGCCACAACAGCAGTGGGTCGGAGGGGACGTGCTTCCAGACCTGATCAGCAGAATGGTGGGTGTAAGTGGGGGTCCCTCTGCTCCCCACCCCTCACTGCCTCCTGTTTGCGTGAGGGACAGCTGCGTGGGGTCCAGGGGCTGCAAGCACCCAAGCTCTGGGCAAGGCTCTCGGTGGCCGCCGTCCCCCCTCCCGTGCCCCACCCACCCTGGGAGCGGCTTGCAGGGAAGTCCCCCTTTAGGCAGGTATGGCCACTGGTCTGCTGAATAATACTCAGTCCTTTATTGTAGGGAGCTATGGAGTCAGGCAATGCGGCCAGGGCAAACATTCTGAGAACCCAGATGGTGGTTCTCTCTATTGTTTGGTGATGGATCAACGTGCTGGGCAGGCTAAGCGTTCCCGGGCTGGGGGTGCCTCAGTGAGAAGAGCGTCTTCATAGGTCAAGCAGTAGGGCTGTCATCTAGGACGTCACTGCCTGAATGCCGGTGAAGCCCGCCTGCAGATCTATCAGCTGGGTGTATGCAGTCTGTTTAAGGGACAAAAGGCCTGGGGCAGGTTCCATGGCTGCCCCCAAGTCCTCACTCCCTCCCTGGTCCCGCCTCATCGCTGTGGCGTCGTGGGCGGGCCCCATGGGTGACGGGATTGGCCGAGTGCCATGTTCAGGGCTTGGGGGCACCAGGTGCTTCTCATTCCCTCGGGCTCCCACCTTGGCCAGGTGTGGTGCGTGTGTCAGGCAGCTTCCCGGCAGGGAGACTGATGACTCGTGGTGCAGGCTTAGCGCAGCTCAGCTGGGCCCCGGTGGCGTGCACTGGGCTGGGGAGCGTGAGAACTGGAGGCTGTGGGAGCCTCTGGTTTTAAGAGTCCTTTTATTATGCAGCTGACTAATTCAGGATCTTCAGGCACATAGCAAGGATCCCGGGTGAGCCTATTCTCTGGAAAGTGAGCTAGGACAGCACCCGGGGAGTTTGGCCCCGAAGGGCGGGGCCCACTGGGGCAGCAGGACTGGGCTCAGAGACGTGGGGCCCCCCGACGAGGACGCTCCCCAGAGAGGGTCAGCTCCTGCCAACCATTTCCCTCTCCAAGCCTGCTGGAAATAATGCGCGGCATTGTTCCTGACGAGATCCTTTCAGTGGGAGCCACAGTGTCATTGGGGTGGCACGTGGCCTGTCACTATCGGTCGTCCGGGGCAGTCACCACCCCACATTGCTGTCCCTTTCAATTATCCCGATTGGCTTCCCCGTTTGAAGTCAAAAACATTTTTTAAAACAAATTGATAGCATCATTTGGGTGATTGGCTAAGCCCTTGTGCAAAGGATTAAGGTGAGCTCAGCTCCTCGACAGGGCGGGTGGACCCACTGCTCCTCGGCGCCCACTCACCAGTCTGCGGGGAGAGCCAGTGCCAGAGGTGGGGGAGGCCTGGGGCAGCCGCTGCGCAGCTCGGCCCGCATTCTCCACCCTAATCAGCCTCCGGCCGCACACAAAAGACGTTTTCCTGAATTACGGGAGGCCACGTCCATCGAGGGCCTTCGTGGTTTTCTGGGAAGCAGCCACTGTGATGACAAATCTCACCAACTTTCATCCATGAGGACTGATGGCAGGTCCCCAGTTTGCCCGGGGGCTCTGTCTTGCTAGTTTTTGTCAGTCAAAGTTTCTTGGACTTCCAAATGGTTCTCCGTTATGCACCATTGTGGCGTATTGCCATCTTGTGATGCCATCACGCCATGGCGGTCCCTTTCTGACCAAAGCCGACACTTCCCAGAAGATGTCCCCCTCTAACGCTGGGGAACTGCATGATGTGTGTTCAATATGTAAACAACACACAAAGAAAACTTCGGGGAGTCATGTTTCAGAACTGTTTTAGCAAGTCAGGGTTTCGGAACTGGCAAGGCGAAGCGCCCTCGTATACAGACAAGGTCAGGAGGGGGCGCTGACATGCCCTAACCAGCTCGGAACAGGCGGCGGAGGCCTAGCCTTGGATTAGGACCAGTAGCACCCAAGAAAATCACCGTGTCACCGATAAATACTCTGTTATGGAAAAACTATCACAAGTGTCCCCTGGAGCCATCGGGAACTTGGCCTTGCCTTCAGCTCCCCTAGTCCCTCCTGGACTTCCTCCTGCTCGCAGCACTGGAGGGGACAGTGCCAGCCTCAGTGTCCCGGCAGGGCTCCTGCAGGTGGGATGGAGGTTGGAAATGTTAGACTATCACTGGTTCTGAAGGGCAGCAGATGTGTGCCTCCCTCTGTCCATTTCAGCAGGGGCTTCCCTGGAAGTGGGATTAGATATTTACGGGTTTTGCCAGCAGCTTCCTGTCCAGGGAGATCTGGGAAAGCCATCCCCACCTCCCACCAGGCACCAGCGCCAAGGTCCTGGAGGCCTCCTGGAGCCACATGCTCACTGAGAAGGCTTCCAAAGCAGTGTGATTTTGTGCCCTGGGTTTATAAACTCTTTCCTGGAAGAGCTCTAAAGTTTTCACTTAAGCTTTTATTGTTCTAAGACTGAACGGCATGCCCGCGGGCCAGGCCAACTTCTCGCCAGAGCCTTTGCACCCGTCGGGTTTAACTTGGCTTCCAGTGTCCTTTGAAAAGTGGTCTCCCAGGAGTTGTGGCAGCCCTGTGGAAGCATGCCCTCTGCCCCCCACCCTGAGCTGGCACGCCCAGGCCCCCTGAACCCATTGCTTACCTGGCTTCCCCTGCATCTCTGCTTTAGATTGTAATTGGATTTGGGCTTACAGTTCGGTTCCTCAATATTTGTGGGGAAAAGTTGACTCCTTGTCCTGTCAAGTGCATGAGGGAAGGCTTCTGGTCAGACGCCTCCCCAGTTTATATGTTCTTTAAAATGACCATTATAGATTAGTTAAATAGTAACTTAATAACTCAGTCTCCTGGACTCTTAACTAACCCAGCCAACCCAGAGCTTCCAGCCCTCCCCAGTTATGTGCGGTTATGGGTTGATCAGTGTCTCCCACAGAGATAATGTCACATTCTAAATCTGGTTACCTGTGGATGTCAATTTATTTGAGAGTAAGTTTGTTGCAGATGGAATTAGTCAAGATGAGGTCACATGGGACAAGGATGGGCCCTAGTCCAACATGGCTGGTGTCCTTATTAGAAGAGATCACTGTGTGAGGACGGAGACGCACAGGGAGAGGCCACGGGACACGTGGGTAGAGACTGGAGCACCACGGGTGGCCACAATCACTAGCAGCTGGGAGAGGCAAGAAGGGGTCTGCGCCACCTCAGAGGAGCGCTACCCTGCTGACACCCCGATTTCAGCCTGGCTCCAAAGCCATGAGCGAATACATTTCTGTTGTTTTAAGCCACCCAGTTAGTATTACTTTGTTAGAGCAGCCCCAGGAAATGTATACATGGTTTACTGAACACATGCACGCCGCTGGTTATCCCCATTTGGCAGATGAGAACGCTGGCCTCAGAGAGGGTGAGCACCTATCCAATGTCACACAGCTTGCGTCTGAGCAGAACGGGGCTTGGGCTGTTGGCCACCGTTCTGACCGCGGTTCCACTTTGTTTGCTCACTGACTCCACACATTGTGAAGTACCTGATGGGCGTGAGCACAAAATGGTCACATTCTTGGAGGCATAACTCCCAGACATCAAGTCTTACAGAGCTTTGATGAGGGCATACCGCAGTGTGAACCAATCATACCGAAATCTAGCACCTCTCCGTCACCCGGCAGGTTCTGTGGCTCCCGTCCCTGTGGTTTCAGCCCCCTCACCAGCGTTTCTGCGGCTCCGCACCAGTTCTGCTGGTTCCCGCACGGGCAGCGGGGGTACTGTCGTCGTCTGGCTGCTGCTGTCCTGCATGGGTTTCGGGTCCATCCACGGGGGTGTCCGCCGTTTGTTTCTGGACGCCACAGGTGGTGTTTCGTCGTGGATGTAGTTGCTCATGTGTTCTCCCAGTGGCGTGCGTTTGGGTGGTGTCCGGTTTGGGGCCCTGGTCGATGCTGCCATGAATATCCTGCAGTCTTGTGGAGGCTGTGGCCTTCCTCTAGGGCAGATGCCCAGGACAGAAACTGCTGGGTCGTACAGGGAATATATGTTTGACTCTGTAAGTAACTGAGACACCGTTTATAGCGTGATTTGCGAGACCTCATGAGGATGCAGGAGTCTCTCGTTCAGCTCTGTGGCAATCCCCTCTCCTCACGACCACACGGACACAGTGCACTTGCAGAAAGGTTAAATGACACGTGTTTGCCTCGGCATCTCGCCAGCTTGCAAATGCACGCCCTGCACACACGCCCAGTTCTCACCTCACTGCTTCTGGTTCTAGACGTTCCTGTCAGTCACTGGGAAGGACAAAGCTAACAGGGAAAACTATGTACAAATGCACTTTGTTTTGCTGAAATACGGAATTTATTTCCTTGATTTCAAACACGTCATTTCCTTTCTGTATAATTCAAATATCACAAGACCTACAGTTAGAAAATAACATGGGTTTAAGGAAGGTCTTGGTTCTCAGTCCATCAGGAACATTTGTGGAATGGACAATTGACTCCACCTGTCGTTCTCCAAGAGGCTGCGGGGGGCAGCCTGGAGGGGAAGACCAGCTCCTGCCGCTGAGAGCTTGTCACCCTGGCCAGAGGGGCTGCAAGGAGCAGGTAAGAGCTGGGCAAGGAGCCTCTGAGGAGAACCAGGGCATCTCAAAGTAAGGCGAGGGGACAAGAGACCAGAACAGAGCTGGCTGGGCCAGAGGACACCACTCAAGACCTTGCTAAGCGCTCTGCTGAGGGACTTAGGGAGACCGGCTTTGTGTAGGAATGCTTGGCAGGACAGAAACTGCTTCCATGGAGCAGTTTCACAGCAATATCCCAGGAGAACCACCCTGTCTGGGACTGGTTTCTGCAGTCAGAAATGCAGTCTTGAATATCACCTAGAAAGTGCCGGAGTTGCTGGGCAGATGCTGGTGACGATTCTGGATCTCCAAGCCCCAGCATCTCCCTGATGCCAGCTTCTCTAGGATAACTGTCCCGATGTGTGCCGCGCTGCAACATGGGTGGGGTCCGTTGGTCAGCCATGTGCCTGGGGGAAGGTGGGGCGCAGGGCATCAGGCAACCTGTGGACGACCCTGGCCTGGGGGTGACATGGACTTCAGTCTGAACATCTGCTCTGTTAACTAACTGGATGCGCTTGGCCACTCAGTAGATTCCTCTATGAAATGGGTAATATAACATGATATCATCCATACAGTCACGGGTGTATGACATAGCACAGACTGTCCAGTATAGGCCACGCGCTCCCCAATCACTACTCTTACTGTCAGTGCCTCCCTTTACTGTTTTGTTATCATGAGGGGAGGAGTGGAGGGAGTTGGCACTTAGCTACAGGGCCTGCTATCTTTAGGGGCTACATGGTACAGGACCGGTCCATAGCAGTTCTGGAACTTAAACAGAGAGCTAGGGTAACTTGTTTAACTTGGTATTAAAATAAACTTTAATGTGAATTTTTAAATAAATATATTCAGATGGTTTAAAATAAAAAAGAGAAACACTGAAAAATCTCTCTCCTATCCCATTTTTCCATCTCCTCCCCATGGCCCCTTCCCACCACCCTTGGAAAAGACAATGGTTAATTGCTTATATGCATTTTATCAATGCACATAAAAGAAAATTTAAAATATACATTTTAACTTTTCCCTTTTTTTAGACGAAAGTTTGCCTAATATACACACTTGTGCATGCATGTTGCTTTTTAAAAATTAATTAATTTGATCTTCTTTGGAGATCTCTAAACATTACCACATAGAGAATGCTCCCCATCTTTCCTTACAGTGGCACGCATTCCCCTATATGGATGGATCACACTCTATTTAACTTGTTCCCCATTTATGGACTTCAGGGTTATTTTTCTAACCTTTTACTGTCACCATAAATCCTGCCATAGATGACCTATATCTCCAAGGCAGCTCCCCAGAAATTGATTACTGGGTCAAAGAATATTAGCACTTCAAATTTTGATAGACTTGTAAGTCTTCCCTCTTTTAGGTACCAATTCACATTCCCCCCATCAATGCACACAGATGACTTCTCAGCCTCCCTTCAATCTTACAGGAATGTCTATAGGTGGAAAAAATGTAGTTTCATTTCTGCTATTGTGAGGGTGGTTAAACATCTTTTTAATACATTAAGGGATCCTTTGATTTTTCTTTTTCTTGAAACTATGGTTCATGTCATTTGTGTTATTTTCTATTGGGTCATTAGTTTTATCCAAGTAATTTAGAGAAGTTCTGTGATAAAAAATTACAAATATTTGTGTTAGTTTATCATTATCTTTGATTTACCTTATGTTTTAAACATTTTTTATTTAATATTTAAGCTTGGCATGTAGATTTTTTAATATAGGTTCAAGCTTTTCATCTTTTTTATTGCTTCTGTAGATTGACTCATTAGTTTGAAAGTTTTTTTCTGTCCCAAGACTATATACAACCTCCCATGTTTTCTTCTGAAACTTTGACAGCTTCATTTTTTACCTTTAAATCCTTAATCAGTGGTGTGCTGGAGCCAGCTCACACCTGCTCATGAGAGCCTGAAATCAGCACGGACTGATTTACACCATGGCAAGTGGCAATTGCTGTATAATCAAGCCTTATTTTATATTTGAGAGCCAGTTAAGCATTTGGGAACACACTATTTTTTAATTTCCTTAGATTTTTAAACAACGTACCTGACCATGGCATGGTTAGCAGCCTCCTCTCAGTCAGGAGGCAGTAAATGGTAAGCAGCCAGCACATAGTAGGTGCTCGACAAAGGCAACTTTCACTGGCACCTGCCATCAACCCCATGAGATACCCATCTAAGAAAAGTAGCAACAAGCCTGAATGAGGTCATTTACCTCCTAAACCAAAACTTAATTACAGCTTCAGCCTATTCCAGGGCTATGACCTTTTTAATAGTCAATCGGAAATTTTCTGGTCACCAATGATGTCATGTCACATGGGCCTGTGGGAACACGACTTGGGGTCTCCCTGTTGCTCTCCCCGTACGGGCCACATCTTCCTCCTCTTCTACACTGTAAACGCCTTGGGGAGGGTCGGTCCCATCTTGTGTTTTCCTTTGACCCTACCTCAGTGCACACAGAATACTCTAAATGAATGTTTACCAAGTGAATGCATGAGTGTGCACACATGCACGCACACACACAGATGATCTTTGCTGGTCAGGGAGGAAATCGGGAAGTAGAGTGAAAAGCAATTTGTTGCACATGAACTTTATTTAAAAATTTGAGGTAATCATGGTTAAAATGATGTTCCACCCTTTCCTGTGTCTTGCCAGCCCTGGTCTGCCTAGGATCTCAGACAAATATTCCCCGTGGTACTGCTTGCAATTAGGTTCCTGTTGCTGTGGGGACAAATCACATAAACTTAGTAGCTCAAATCCACGCACATTCATTATTTAGGTTAGAAATCTGACATGGGTGTTGCTGGGCTGAGATCATTTCTGGGCAGGGCTGGCTCCTTTCTGGAGGCTCTGTGGAGAACCTGTGTCCTCATTTTTTCCAGCCTCTGATTGTGGCCCCTTCCCCCGTCTTCCAGGTCAGCAATGACGGGTGGAGTTCTGTTTCTATTTCATCGTGACTGTCTCTGTGCTCACTTCTCCATCTGACTGTCTCCCTCTTCTACTTTTAAGGACCCTTATGCTTTCATTGGGCACATTAGATAATGAACAAGCTCCCTATTTTAAGGTCAATCTATTAGCAACCTTAATTTCATTTTTCAATTTTACTGGCCAGTAGGTAAGGGAACTTATCTGTGGGTTCCTGCGATGAGGATGTGGACATCCTTAGGGCACTGTTACTCCAGCCATCACAGCAGTACTGGTGTGCCCACATCACCACGGAGCATCCAGTCGTATTGCTGGGAATTGGAGATGAGTGGTCTGGGCACTGGACAAAACTACATACAAGCCTGTGATGTGAATTTGGAAGGAGGTCCGTCAGCTCCAAAGTGTTAAAACCATTACTCACTGTTCTGCAACTTTACCCTCAGTTCCATGGAATCATGGAGAATAAGGACAGATGAATGTCTTCACTAAGCTTCAGTGTAAAACTGGAGGCGGATGTAGCCCCAGAACAGTGGTCCTCAAAAAATTCACAGTCCACATATCATGTCTCTCCATTTTCCAGAAGAAAACGGTATCAGTGTGAATACATAGGTTGCTTTGTGTTTGTTTTTCTGAGGAGTGATGAATTAGTCAACTGTTTTAGCGATGGAAACAGTGGATGCCGCCTAAACGAACTTTAAACAAATGCCCTTTTTGTGTCCAGATTTGAAAATCATATGCTAAAAATATTGTCTTTAATATTTTTAAATTAATGCGACTTTGAATCACCACTGTAGAGTTTACAGTCTCCCCACAAATGAATTTATAATTAAGTGAAATGTGACCATTTAAAAGGAGAAACAGCAGCAAAGAAAACACTCAAAACAGGAGCTTCTTTCAAAAGGCAGAATCCTGACCATTTGACTGAATTCTAAAGCCAGAAGTTGTAGTGAAATGCTGAAGTCGCATCTTCGGGATGCTCTCAAACGTGAGAACTTTAATTTAAGGACATTCATTGGAGTAATTTGTCCTTTTCCCTCATTAGATTGTAAGTGACTTGTCCTCGGTCATGGATAAAGGGAATGTCTCCATATGTGTGCATCGTTTGCCTGGGACAACTGAAGAGAGGATTAGCTCTCAGTTTTGCAGGAAGACAGGGGGGCTGTGCACATGTTTTAAGAATCACTACTCTGTAAGCTAGAAAAGGAATGCTTTCTGGTCAAACGACGAAATCACAGCATTTGAGCGGCAGATGGGACCTGAGTGTGCCCGCCCCAGAGCTGTTGGTCACGCCCATGGATCCTGCATTGTCAGCTGGGAAAACGTATGTGATGGCTGAAAAACACGTAAAGAGAAAATGAAATGGATACAAGTGTTTCATGAAAAGGTTCCCCCTTTGTTTCCCCTAAAAGCCAGCACTTTCTTTTCTACTAACACCACAAAATAAAGAACTGAATAGAAAACAAGCATTAATGGAACAACAGTCAACTTTACTTATCACAAACATATGTGTGTTCATGCAATGTATAGGTATATGCCCGCAAACATATATAGTTATATTTTATCCTGGTATAAATTCCATGTCATATAATGCAAGGAAATATATCAGTTCTTTACAGTATTCTATAAAGGAGAAACCTACAATTCCAGGTACTCTGCCATTCACAGAAACTGGAAAGTTTTGATCCGATCTAGTTGCTTTTCTTAGATTACATCTGGAGGTGTTCTGGCGGGTACCCTGCAGGGAGGATCTAAATACTACGGATTTGGGCCACTCGCTTCTAAGAGGCAGCCTCATCCGTTGCTGGTCAAAGCAAGTTTTTAGGATGTTTTTCTTCTGCAGGTTAGACTTGCCCTTCCCGTATGCGTTTGGTGTAGTGGGTATTCCCTGCAGAGCACAACACGCTACTCCTCACTGTTTACCGTGGCATCCTTCAGTACCTGCAGATAGCGCCAATGTTTTCCTTTTAACTGCTATTCTTCAGGACAAATAGAGGTCACTGTGGTGTCAGGGAAAGAGATGCATCCCATTACCACCTGAGCAGGTCACTTACTCTGCCTGGCCCTCAACTGTTAACAAAGGAATAGTCCGTTCCTGCCTGCCTCATAGTGTGATGTGTTGAGTCAGGTAATGGACATAAGTATGTAGTCCTTTTTAAAAGACAAATGTGAGGCATTACCTGGACTCTCCCACGGTCTTTACTCTTTCCTAGGGCACCCATCACGCTGGATGTGGTCCAGTGGTTCAGATTACAGTGGGACCATTATCCCCTAGGCCCTGGATACCACATTTAGTACATCCTATATCTGTATATTTTTGAAAAATGGCAAGAACTTTATGAGTTGGAATCAGCTCTTTACCCAGCAGGTAGCATGTGTTACTCTAAGACCTGAACCTGCTAAAAATGTCCATCAACTCACACGCATTTGCTGAATGCTCGGTATACGGCCCACACTGGTTTATGGAAGATAAAAGGGCTGGAAGACACAGTCCTGCTCTCAGGACTTTATGGACAGTGGAGAGTCAGAGCACGCAGAGTAACCAGCAGTGATCCAAGACACAAGCTGGAATGGAGGGGTCATCCGAGGCGAGGCGATGCCAGCCTAGGGGAGGGAGCGAGCTGGAAGACAAATGGGGCCAAGTTGCCAAGAGAAACGAGACATGGGAACATACTCTGGTACTCTGCAAACCAGCATGAAGAGAGCTCCTGCGAGACCTTTACGGAAACACATACTTGCAGGAGGTGGCCTGTTTGGAGACAGAACCAAACATTTTGTAAAGAAACCTGCCTTCACCCTTGAACATCTCTTAGAGATGCTTTCAGAGACTCAGACTGACCATTTATTTCTCCTTTGGTCACTGATTTAGCCAACATAATTCCACCACCCCCAGAGGACAGATACTGGGGACCTGGGTACAATTACATCACAGGGCATGCTGTGAGCAGCCCCTGGTCTAGCTAGAAGGAAAAGTGCATATGCTGTGATTTGATCATCACGTGCTCCAGGCCTCATTGGAGGTATGTCCGGAGTGACCTGGGGACAGTGATAGGAAGCAACTCCTCGGGCCAGACAAGGGCTCTGGGAAGCGCTCGTGCAGCAGGTGGCTCTGAGGCTGGCTGAGGTGAGCATACTCGTCCCCAGATAATGAGGACAAAGAGCAGTCCAGACCCAGAGGGCTGCCCGCGAAGTCCACGGGGGTGCTGAGTGTGCGGCCCCAGGGCGGTGTTCACAGAGTGCAGCCAAGTCACGTGGCACTTTCTCCTCATGTGCCTGGAACTGGAGGTTCTAATGGGGTGTGTGCTGCGCACGTGGACTTGAAAAAAACCTCTCCTGGTGCTTCTGATGTGAGTCTTTGGTTAAAAGCAAGGGATAGAGCCGAAGGTCCCGAGGGATGGAATGGAACTAGAGCCTGGCTCGGCCTGTGTGTGGGGGGAATGCATCCAGATTCTTTGCACGCCTCCTTTCAGGAGGCAGAATCATCGTCCGCCCCTCCAGTCCGGGCTGCACTCGGTCACTTGTCTCTAACAAGAGAAACAGGCAGAAGTGATGGTGTATGATTTTGGGGACAAGGTCATGAAAAGGCCCCAGGGTTCCTCTTTGCTCTCTCTGGGGTCACCGAGTGTGGAGGGAGCCGGGTGCGTATCATACACTCCAGCACCCTGTGGAGAGCCCCCATGACGAGAACGGAGGCCTCCAGCCCACAGCCATGGGACAGTGCGGAAAACAGCCTCCAGCTCCCTCAAGCCAAGAGCCAGAAACACCCTGTATCGATCATGCCACTTATGTTCTGTATTTTCTGATGTTCACACTGGAGCCCTGCTGTGCTGCAGAGACCCCCTCCCTGAGCTGGCTAATTCCTGGGGATTGCAAATGTCTTAGTCCCTTTGGGCTGCTGTAATGAATATCGTTACTGCGTGGTTTCTGAACACCAGAAACCCATTTCTCACAGTTCTGGAAGCTGGAAATCTGAAGTCATGGTGCCATCAGATCTGGGGTCTGGCTGGAGGCGGCCGCCTGGTGCTGGCCTGCGTGTCCCTC
>JAVSCE010014096.1:0-19964 GCA_032199065.1 Smutsia gigantea | reverse complement strand
TGATAAAATGAAACTCCATGTACTCATGCCCTAGTTGAAACAGTTATCAATTTATGGTCAATCTTTCTTCATCTCTTTAACCTCCCTCCAAGTATATTTTGAAGCAAATCTCTTACCTTAGCATCTCTTCTATACTTATTTCAGTGTCTATTTCTAAACGAAAAGGCATGTTTTTAAAGTGTAATCATATCATTATCACACCTGAAAAAGTAAAAATTTCTTAGTATCATTAGGTATCCTTCCAGCTTTCACATTTTCCTGATTGTTTTGTGAATTATTTTTAACAGTTTGAGTCAAATCTAAATAAAGTCTGGGTATTGCAGTTGGTTGACATCACTTAAATTCCTTTTAATTTCTGGGTTCCTTTTCATCTCTTGTTTTTTCCTCACAATTTATTTATTGAAGCAACTAGGTCATTTGCCTGTAAAATTTACCACAGTTTGTATTTGCTTCCATGTGGTGTTACCATGTTTCTCTGTCTCATGTATTTTATATAAATTGTTAGTTATATAGAGAGGCTTGATTAGATCTGAGTTCAGGTTTGTTTACTGAGGTGGGGCATTTTTTTTCATAGTTATTGCTAGTTTTCAATAGGAGGCACGTAGTGACTCATTGCTCATCGTTTTTGTGGTGTTAGCACTACTGATTAATTCATTAGGATTGCCGATTGGTGATACCCTATCGTTCTTTCATTGATTAGTTGTCTATAAAGAGAAATTTCCCATCATTCACTATTACCCTGAGATACAATTTGATTAGGAAAACAGGATAAATGCTTGATTATATTTCTTAATTTACCATTTTTCAAAATAATGAATTGGTTCCTTAGCATCTTTTGAAAGTGACCAATGAGATTTTTTAAAAGTATGTGATTAAGAATTCATAGGTTTAAACATATTTAATGTGTCAGTCCATCGTACTTATTATCCTTAATAATCCTCAAGTTGTCTCATTTGACTAAGGTGACACCCTTCAAGTTGTCACCTGAGTCCTGTTAACATGATCCTAATAGTCTTTAGATGGCTTCTTTGCCCTAGACTTGGAATCTGCCATCTCTCCTTCTCTTAAAGGAACAGTTGTTGTTTTGGATATATTTAAATTAATTTTATTGTTACCCAGTTTTTTGTTAATCACAGTTTTGTTCCACTAGCAAGTTTAGCAAAGCTTTTTTAGTGGTTTCCTTAATCTGTCAACTGATTGGAAAAAGAAGATTCTTCCTTTAGAAATAAAAATTTTTGTTTCTGTCGTACAGTGTTTTACTAATTAGGCAAATTAGCAGGCTTTGGAAATTTACTTGAGTAAATATAAGAAAAGAACTATGTTATCATTGTGGACTAGTGCAGGGAAATTCCAACAATTGTAATTTTTTATGTAAATTAGGCAAGTGCTGTGGTGAGGTTGGCTGTTCTCCACTAGGCATAGGTGGCAAATCAATCTATGCTTGGCATCGTTGCTCTGACCTGATAATTGGAGCTAATATATGTATGAAACATGTTCCCCAAATTTGGGGGCATAGGTGGCATTTTAATAAGATATCACAGGCTCATTGTTAAGGATGGTGTTTGAGTTATCTATCATTATGTAACAAACAATATCAAAATTTAGAAGCTTGAAACAATAATTCATTTTGCCTGCATTTTTGTGGATTAGGAATTGAGGAAGAGTTTGTCTCTTAGCCATGTGACACGAGTAGAGGTGGTTGCATTGGATGATCCACTTCCAAACGGTTTGTTTGGTGCTTTAGGAGTCTTTAGTTCCCTCACTCCCCAATCTGGGAGTTTATTTTCTTGGACCTCTCTGCAAGGCTCTGGCTTCTCAGGATGGTCACACTTTCTACATGATGGCCAGCTCTTGGGAGACAGGAAACAGAAATTCAGGGCTGGTTAAGGGCAGTGTTACTTCACCATGTTCTGTTGGTTAAAGCAGTCACAAGATCCACCAGGGGGTGAGGAAATGGATTCTACCCCTTGATGGGGGAGTAGCAAGGTCACAGTGAAGAAGAGCAAAAGGATGGGTGGTATTGTGACCATCTTTGGAAATACAGTCTGCCACAGGCCTTTCCTCTATTCTTCCTCTAATCTGAATACCCCATCATAGTAAATTGCCTCTGTTTTTTTGCCCCACAAGACTGATGATATCTTAGGGCTTTGTCAAATTCAATAAAAAAGAATTAATGCTCTACTTTTGTTGAAGTGACATTGTGGAAATAGACTAAGAAGAAAAATCATTTACTGTGACTTGGATTTTTTATTCTGGCATTATGTAAGGATTTTTGTGAGGTAAACATGAAGCCACCTTTCATCACAGTCCATATTTTACAAGGATGTCCCTTTGATACTGTTTATGAATTTTTAAATTTACACTAGCCTTTTTTAATGGACAAAATATTAAGAATCATAAGTCCAATCAGGGCCCAACCCAGAGCAATTTATTTAACTGAAAGCTTTTTTAATCCCGAGCTCATTCCTCATGGTATCACTTCCCATCACTAAACTAGAATTAAGAAGGATTATGGCTCATATATACAAAGCAATGAATAGTTACTTGCAATAATTATATGGGTACCTTTTTGCCACTTTGCGGAAACAAAAATAGAAGGAGTAGCCCTCTATCTGAAGAAGCTTAGCTTCATTGTAGAGGGCTAAGACATTGATAATGGAAAATTAAACAACATAAGAGTTAAAAAGCAGTATAGTGTATTAATACAACTGACATCTGAGGTTTTTAGCCTAATAAAATGATTAATTAAGTGATTAAGCAAATCATTCCTACAGAAAGTCAGAAGGTAAATCAGCTTAGATGGAATAATCTGCACAGATCCAGTGGCGAAAGAAGTAGGACTTGAGGTGATACCTCTGGGGTGATTAAGTTTTAGGCCCTGTAACTCCAGTGATGACTTCCTGCATTACATCACATACGAGATGTTTAATAATATGGTAAGGAGAAGACCTATCTTCAGGAAATGGAAGGAGGCTAATTTCATGCTATATCTAGCGTGAAGTATATATCACCCACCCCAATTTCCCCCACAGCTCTGTAGGTCCAGTTGTCACTGGCATTTCAGAACTTACTTATAACTCAAAAGTCCAGTTATTTGCAGTTAAGCTAACACATTTTATCAGGAAAAATGTGTTTAATGTAAGTGTTTGATTAGTTTACTCTCATTTGAGCATATAACTTCATAGTGAACTCAGTGCCTGCTCAGTGTTTCATGAAAGAGGGTAAATGCTGCTGAGAGGGCTGGGCTCCTGCCTTGCACCCTTACCTCCAGCCTCCTCACATACACATCTAAACCAGATTTCAGATCAGATTTCAATTGGCAAAAAGATTTCATGGTTCAAAAAGTTTTCAAATGATTGCTTTAGAATTAAAACAACAAATCTACTTGTTGAGGGGCATTTGTGGGAAGTGGAGCTTTCAAATACAGTGTTCTTTGCAACATTTCTGATGCTGGCTGTAGATAAAATTTTAAAATTGTTCATGGCTGAAATAATTTACATTTTGTGGTCAAATTCGTGAAAAAGGTTTTGATGTTATTTCTAGGCATGTTTTCTTCTTGGAATATGGTTTCATTAATTTAACAATATCAACATCTTTTATCCTAAAATAGGGATAGTAAAATAAAATTATGTAATATTTTCTAAGTAGAAGAGATGAATTTGTTTCTGGTTAGAATCTTCTAGTAATTTAGTGTATGTTCTTCTTTTATTTCCCATGCAGTTGAGGAAGATTGGGGGTGGGGGCTTTGGAGAAATTTACGATGCCTTGGACATGCTTACCAGGGAAAATGTTGCACTGAAGGTGGAATCAGCTCAACAACCAAAACAGGTTCTGAAAATGGAGGTTGCTGTATTGAAAAAACTACAAGGTAAGCTGCTTTGTATGATATACCAATTTATAATTTATTTTTATTTTTCTGAACCTCAATTACATTCTCTATTATTAATTGAATATTCTGGTGCCAGCTTGGTATAACATGCTAAGTATTTTTCTCTTAGAAAGTTTATCACTGGCTTGTAATAGTAGAATATTGATTGCTTAGAGATTAATTGGATTTTGGGAATTCCTTTTCATGAATAGTAAGGATGAAAGAGAGTGAATTACCTGAGATAATCTTCTATAGAAGGTGTTTTCTTAGTCTGTTGTAGTAAAATTTGACTGTTTTTTTAACAACCAGGGTTTTTTAATACCTCTGAGTTGTTCCTACTAATGTCTTTGGATGTTAAACATGTTTTAATCACAGTAAGGAAGCTGCCTTTAAATTACAGTGCAGATTAGATTTAAAATAATACTATTTGTTATATGTTAATTTCATTGATTTCAACGTCATAGAATAACTTTGTCACTTTTGAGGTCAGTTTTACTACTTGGTTCCCTATTTTTTACAAGGATAAGTAATTTTTTTCCTGACATAATCCAATGACATAAAACCCTGAATACACTACTCATTTGTATTCATCTGTGTGTTTTCATTTTAATGACATAATCTGAAATTACTGATATTTAAATGTTATATCTAAATCAAAATTAAATGGGTATGATGGCATACGAAGTAGTCTTGTTAAGCTCTAGAAGGTTTGATATTGTTACGAGACATCTGCTAGCACCTACAGGAACTTAGTACTAACATCCAGAGCAAAGGAAGTTGCTGTAGTTGGTGGACATAACTGTAGTTTGTAGAAATAGCAAATACAAAATACTTTGTACCCAAGGACCTTCAGATTCATGGCTGTGTAGCCTCTAAGGTGAATGTGCTCTCTTTGTGGATTCATGATGTTGGTTTTCTAGCAAGTTAGTTTCTATTAAGTTAATAAAATATGTGTTATGTATTCTGACCATATCTATTCTTTTAATCATTGCCCCTTTCCTTAAGCTGTCTGATTATCCAAGTTTCTCTACCAGTTGGTTCATTTGATTAGAACACGATGCTAATAAAATTATAAAACTGTTTAATAATCATGTTTAGCCCAAATCAGGAAGACTGGATAGATCAGCACCTATTGTTGCTAGTAGAAAAAAAAAAACAGATAATTGGAGAAGGGAGAGTAAGGAAAGAGATAGCGCTTTCTTTTTCTCCTTTTTCCTTTCTCCCTATTTTTGTGTTGCTGTTCTCAGCTAAGTTGACATAGAGGCCACAAACAGATGCAGCTGGACTTGCTTTTTCCAGGGTTACAGAATCCCAAGAGATTTGTTTTACTCTCAACTAAGCCCATAATGGGTATGTCAGCATCAGTTTGGCCTGGACAGTGCCACTTCACCGGTCTTCCTCTCACTTGGTCCTGAGGAGATGCTTCCAAGGGAGGCAGGATACAGCTCTGTAGCCCTTTCAGTGGTTCTCCTGCATATTTTGGCATTGGTGTGCTCAGGATTCTATGTGGTAAAAGCTTGAAGATCAGTTTAATACATTTTAATGGATGAATTGGACACCTTGGATACTAAGTCTCTCCTTTCATTCTGACTATTTTAACCTTCATACTATTACCTAAAATATTCTTCCTGCCTGCTCATAACGACATGACAGCCTTGTCCTCAGATGTCTTCACTTTCCAAAAGTTAATAGGTTTTTATCTTCTGGTCTGTATTTCAGTGAGGTAACCTTTGACTCTCTTTTCTTGGCTTCCCAACTTAACACCTTCTGCATACTTATGCCTCACAACTTTTTTTGAGGGTGCTCTGGCATCTGGGTGCTTTTGAGAACATGTTAATGGGGATGAGCTGCTCTTGCCTTCCTGTTTGCATAATGACTTCTTACTCAGTAACCCCAATAAAAAGGCTAAGTGTATAAGAAAAAAATAGAACCAGGGGCTAACCCTTTATAAGATAGGTTCATTTTATATTGGTGTTAAATTTTGGGGTGTTTTTGTTTTTATTTATTGAACTATAGTTCATGTGCAATATTATATTATTATATTATTTTCAGGTGTAGAACATAGTGATTCAACAATTATATACATTACAAAGTACTTACCACTTTATAATGTATAAGTACTTATACATTATAAAGTAGTTACTATCTTTCATTATACAGTTATTACTGTATTACTGACTATATTCCCTATGCTGTACTTTTCATTACTGGGGTTATTTTATTTTTCATATCAGTAATTTATAATTTCTTTTTTTTTCATAATAACTATTCTGAATGGTGTGTGGTGATATACCTCACTGTGGTCCTGATTTGCATTTCTCTGATTATTGGTGATGCTGAGCATCTTTTTATGTGTCTGTTGGCCATCTGTATATATGCGTTGGAAAAATGTTTAGGTGCTCTGCCCATTTCTTAATCAGGTTATTTGCTCTTATGGTATTGAGTTGTATGAGTTCTTCATATATTTTGAATATTAACCCCTTACCAGATATGTCATTTGTAAATTTATTCTCCCGTAGATTGCCTTTTCATTTTGTTGATGGTTTCCTTCACCATGCAGAAGCTTTTTAGTTTGTTGTAGTCCCATTTGTTTATTTTTCCTTTTGCTGACCTTGCGTGCGCGGAGACATTATCTAGAGAAAACTTGATAAAGCCAATGTCCAAGAGCTTAATGCCTATGTTTTCTTTTAGGAAGTGTATGGTTTGAGGTCTTACATTTAGGTCTTTAGCCCATTTATATTTTAATTTTGTGTTTAGTGTAAGAAAGTGTATGTAGCTGTCCAGTTTTCCCAACACCATTTATTGAAGAGACTGTCCTCATTATATGTTCTTGCCTCCTTTGTCATAAGCATGGATTTACTTCAGGGCCCTATTCTGTTATATTGACCTATGTGTCTGTTTTTGTGCCAGTACCATACTGTTTTGATTACTAAAGCTTTGTAGTGTAGTTTGAAATCTCAGTGTGTTATACCTCTAGCTTTGTTCTTTCTCAAGATTGCTTTGGCTATTTGGGGTCCTTTGTGGTTCCAAACAAATTTTAGGATTCTTTGTTATAGCTATGTGAAAAGTGCCAGTGGTATTTTAATAGGGATTACATTGAATCTGTAAACTGCTTTAGGCAGTTTGAACATTTTAAAAACATTAATTCTTCTAATCCATGAGCTTCATATATCTTTGGACTCATTTCTGTCATCTTCAAGTTCTTTCATCAGTGTATTACAGTTTTCAGAGCACAATCTTTCACTTCTTTGGTTAAATTTATTCCTAAGTAAAATATGGCGGCATGAGAGGTGAGACAGAGGCTTCCTCCTAAAAACCGCACATAATACAAAAATATAACTATTACAACTACTCCTGAAAGAGCAACAGGAAAGACGACTGCGCCAAACAGCATACACCTGCAGACAAGAGCAGACCTCACAGAACAGGGTAACGTAATAAGCTGTGGTCCGGCAGGACCCAAGCCCATCCCCCACCCCAGCTCACTGAAGGGAGGAAGAGAAACGGAGCAGGGAGGGAGTGGACACCTGGGACAGCTGAATACCTATAAACCCAAGCATATATGGTCAATTAGTATATGATAAAGGAGCCATGGATATACAATGGGGAAATGACAGCCTCTTCAACAGCTGGTGTTGGCAAAACTGGACAGCTACATGCAAGAGAATGAAACTGGATTATTGTTTAACACCATACACAAAAGTAAACTCAGAATGGATCAAAGACCTGAATGTAAGTCATGAAACCATAAAACTCTTAGAAGACAACATAGGCAAAAATCTCCTGAGTATAAGCATGAGGAACTTCTTCCTGAATGCATCTCCTTGAGCAAGGGAAACAAAAGCAAAAAGGAACTCATGGGACTACATCAAACTAAAAGGCTTCTGTACGGCAAAGGACACCATCAACAGAACAAAAAGGCATCCTACAGTATGGGGGAATATATTTGTAAATGACATATCTGACAAGGGGTTAACATCCAAAATATGTAAAGAACGTACACGCCTCAGCACCCAAAAAGAAATAACCCTATTAAAAAATGGGCAGAGGATATGAGGAGACAGTTCTCCAAAGAAGAAATTCAGATGGCCAACAGACATGTGAAAAGATGCTCCACATCACTAATCATCAGGAAAATGCAAATTAAAACCACAATGAGATATCATCTCATACCAGTAAGGATGGCCAGCAGAGAAAAGACTAAGAACAACAAATGCTGGTGAGGATGCGGAGAAAGGGGAACCCTCTTACACTGCTGGTGGGAATGTTAACTAGTTCAACCATTGTGGAAAGCAGTATGGAGGTTTCTCAAAAAACTAAAAATAGAAATACCATTTGACCCGGGTATCCCACTCCTTGGAATTTACCCAAAGAAAACAACTTCTCAGATTCAAAAAGACATATGCACTCCTATGTTTATCGCAGCACTTTTTACAATAGCCAAGATATGGAAGCAACCTGAGTGTCTATCAGTAGATGAATGAATAAAGAAGAAGTGGTACATATACACAATGGAATACTATTCAGTCGTAAGAAAGAAACAAATCCTACCAATTGCAACAACATGGATGGAGCTGGAGGGTATTATGCTCAAGAAATAAGCCAGGCAGAGGAAAACAAGTGCCAAATGATTTCCCTCTTTTGTGGAGTATAACGACCAAGGAAAACTGAAGGAATGAAATAGCAGTAGACTCAGAGACTCCAAGAAGGAACTAGTAGTTACCAAAGGGGAGGGGTGTGGGAGGGCGAAGGGGATTGACGGGTATTATGTTTAGTACACATGGTGTGGGGTGTCACCAGGAAAACAGTTTAGCACAGAGAAGCAAATAATGAATCTGTGGCATCTTACTACACTGAAGGACAGTGACTGCCTTGGGGTATGGGTGGGGACTTGATAATATGGGTAAATGTAGTAACCACATTGTTTTTTCATGTGAAACCTTCATAAGAGTGTATATCAATAATACCTTAATAAAGAATTAAAATTTATTCCTAAGTATTTATTCTTTTTCATGAAATTATAAATAGAATTGTTTTCAAACTTCTCTTTCTAGTTAGTATGTCATTATTAGTATACCAAAACAAAATATATTTCTGTATACCAATTTTGTATTTTGCAACTTTACTGAATTCATTTATTAGCTCTAAAACTTTTTTTGGTGGGGTCTTTAGACTACTTATACTATGTCATCTGCAAATCATGACAATTTTACTACTTCTTTCCGAATTTGGATGCCTTTTACTTTTTCTTGTCTAACTACTGTGGCTAGGACTTCCAGAACTGTGTTGAATAAAAGTGGTAGGAGTGGACATCCTTGTCTTGTTCCTAATCTTAGAGAAAGAGCTTTCTGCTTTTCACCTTTAGGTATGATTCTATTTTTGAGTTTGTCATGTATATCCTTGATTAGGTTGAGGTATGTTCCTTCTATACCTACTTTGTTGAGAGTTTTGATGATGAATTGATCTTGATTTTTGTTAAATTCTTTTTTTTATGAGATGGTCATATGGTTTTTATCCTTCCTGTTGTTAATGTGGTGTATCATATTGATTTGCAGATACTGAACAATTCTGGGAATCCCTAGAATAAATCCCACTTCATCGCGGTAAATGATCTTGTTTATTGTATTGTTTAATTTAGGTTGCTAATATTTTCTTTAGGATTTTTATATCTATGTTTATGAGGGATATTGGTCTGTAATTTTCTTTTTTTGCAGTGTCTTTCTCTGGTTTGGTGTCAGTAATGCTGACCTCATAAGATGATTTTGGAATCATTTCTCCCTCTTCCATTCTTGGAGTAGTTTAAGGAAGGATAGGTACTAACTCTTAAGTGTTTGGTGTATTTCACCTGTGAAGCCATCTGGTTGTGGATTTTTATTTATTGGTAGTTTTTTTATTACTAGTTCAATTTTGTTACTACTAATTGATCTATTCAAGTTTTCTATTTTTCCTGCTTCAGTCTTGGGGGATTGTAGCTTCTAGGATTTATCCATTTCTTCTAGGTTGTCCCACTTGTTGACATATAATTTTTCTCAGTAATCTCTTATAATCTTTTGTATTTTTGTGGTGTTGGTTGTAACTTCTCTTTTATTTCTGATTTTATATATTTGAGTTTTCACTCTTTTTTTTCTTGATGAGTTTGCTTTGTTCTTCTTTTTCTTACCTTTTTAGTGTAAGGTTAGATTATTAATTTGAAAATTTTCTTGTTTCTTGAGGTAGGACTCTATTGCTATATACTTTTGTTTTAGAACTGGTATTCTGTGTCCCAGAGATTTTAAGCCATTGTGTTTCTGTTTTCATTTCTGTCCAGGTATTTTTTATATCCTCTTTGATTTCTTCATTCACCTACCCATTGATTGTTTGGTAGCATGCTGTTTAGCCTCCATGTGTTATTTTTTTCCAGTTTCTTTTCTTGTAATTGGTTTCTAGTTTCATATTGTTGTGGTCAGAAAAAATGCATATCAGTCTTCTTAAATTTATTGAGACTTGTTTAGTAGTCTAACATGTCCTGGAGAATGTTCCATGTGTACTTGAAAAGAATGTGTATACTGCTATGTTTGGATGGAATGTTCTTTATATTATGTTAAATCCATCTGGCCTAATGTATCATTCAAAGCCCCTGTTTCCTTATTGATTTTTCTGTCTGAATGATCTATCTGTTGATGCAAGTGGGTGTTAAAGTCTACTACTATTATTGTATTTCTGTCACTTTCTCCCTTTATGCCTTTTAATATTTAGTTGCTCCTATGTTGGGTGTATAGATATTTACAGTTTTTCTATCCTTCTGTTGGATATTACATGTCGTTGTGTAATGCCCTTTTCTGTCTCTTGTTACAGTCTTTGTTTTGAACTCTATTTTCTCTGATAAAAGTATTGGCACATCAGTACATTTTTCGCTTCCATTTGTGTGGAATCTCTTTCTCAAGCCCTTCACTTTCAGTCTCTGTATATCTTTAGGTGTAAAGTGTGTTTCTTGTAGGAGCATATAGATGGGTCTTTTTTTTATAATTATTCAGTCACCCTACTGTGTCTTTTGATTGGAGCATTTAGATCATGTACATTTAGAGTAAGTTTTTCCTTTCAATATATTTTCTTCTAATTATGACCTTTTCTATTGCGCTTAAGTCCCTTTAACATTTCTCATAAGGCTGGTTTAGTGATGAACTCCTTTAACTTTCATTTATCTGGAAAGCTCTGTCTCCTTCAGTTTTGAATGATCACCTTGCCTTGCCTGGTAGATCATTTTAGTTGTCAGTGTTTTCCTTTCACCACTTTGAATATATTATGCCACTCCCTTCTGCCCTGCAAAAGTTTCTGCTGAAAAATCATTTGATAGCCTTATAGGGTTTCCCTTCTATGTAAGTAGTTACTTTCTTCCTGCTGCTTTTATGATTCTCTATCTTTAATCTTTGATATTTTAATTATTATGTCTTGTCATGGACCTCCTTAAGGTTTATCTTGCTTGGAGCTCCCTGTGCTTCCTGAACCGAATGTCTGTTTCCTTCCCCAAGTTAGGGAAATTCTGAACTATGATTTTTTCAAATAATTTTTCTGACCCTTTCTCACTCTTTCCTCTTTCTGGGATCCATATAATGCAAGTGTTAATAAGTCTCATTGAGTTCATCCACTCATCTCTCACATCTGGTGACCATCTTTATTTTTATTCTATTTTATTTTATTTTTTATTTTTATTTTGCTATTATTAATGTACAATTACATGAGCAACATTATGGTTACTAGACTCCCCCTATTATGAAGTCCCCACCACACACCCCATTACAGTCACTGTCCATCATGTAGTGAGATGCTATACAATCACTACTTGTCTTCTCTGTGTTATACTGCCTTCCCCGTATCCCTCCCCACCGCTACATTATGTGTGCTGATTGTAATACCCCTTTTTCCCCCTTATACCTCCCTTCCCACCAACCTTCCACAGTCCCTTTCCCTTTAGTAACTGTTAGTCCATTCTTGGGTTCTGTGAGTCTGCTGCTGTTTTGTTCCTTCAGTTTTTTCTTTGTTCTTATACTCCACATATGACTGAAATCATTTGATACTTGTCTTTTTCGGCTTGGCTTATTTCACTGAGCATAGTACCCTCTAGTTCCATCCATGTTGTTGCAAATGGTAGGATTTGTTTTCTTCTTATGGCTGAATAATATTCCATTGAGTATATGTACCACATCTTCTTTATCCATTCATCTACTGATGGACACTTAGGTTGCTTCCATTTCTTGGCTATTGTAAATAGTGCTGCAATAAACATAGGGGTGCATATGTGGATTTTACATATTCTTTGTGAAATTTATTTCTAGTTTCATATCTGTGGTCTGAGAAGCTGGTTGGTACCATTTCAATCTTTGTGAATTTACTGAAGCTCTTTTTATGGCCTAGTATATGATGTATTCTTGAAAATGTTCCATGTACACTTGAGAAGAATGTGTATCCTGCTGCTTTTGGTGGGAGAATTCTGTAGATGTCTGTTAGGTCCATCTGTTTTAATGTATTGTTCAATGCCCCTGTCTCCTTAATTATTTTCTGTCTGGTTGGTCTGTCCTTTGGACTGAGTGGAGTGTTGAAGTCTCCTAGAATGAATGCATTGCATCCTATTTCTCCATTTAATTCTGTTAGTTTTTGTTTCACATATGTAGGTGCTCCTGTGTTGGGTGCATAGATATTTATAATGGTTATATCCTCTTGTTGGACTGACCCCTTTATTATTGTTTAATGTCCTTCTTTGTCTCTTGTGACTTTCTTTGTTTTGAAGTCTATTTTCTCTGGTACTAGTACTGCAACTCCTACTTTTTTCTCCCTATTAGTTGCATGAAAAATCTTTTCCACCCCTTCACTTTCAGTATGTGTATGTCTTTGGGTTTGAATTGAGTCTCTTGTAGGCAGCGTATAGATGGATCTTGTGTTTTTATCCATTCAGTGACTCTGTCTTTTGATTGGTGCATTCAGACCATTTACAATTAGGGTGATTATCAATAGGTATGTACTTACTGCCATTGCAGGCTTTAGATTTGTGGTTACCAAAGGTTCAAGTGCAACTTCCTTATTATCTAAGAGTCTAACTTAACTCACTTAGTATGCTATTACAAACACAATCTGAAGGTTCTTTTTTTTTATCTCCTTTTTCTTCCTCCTATATTCTTTATATATTAGGTATCATATTCTGTACCCTTTGCCTGTCCCTTGACTGACTTTGGGGGTAGTTGATTTAATTTTACATTTGCTTAATAATTAATTGTTCTACTTCCTTTACTGTGGTTTTATTACCTCTGGTGACAGCTATTTAGCCCTAGGAATGCTTCCATTTATAGCAGTCCCTCCAAAATACATTGTAGAGATAGTTTGTGGGAGGTAAAGTCCCTCAGCTTTTGTTTATCTGGAAATTGTTTAATCTTTCCTTCAAATTTAAATGATAATCTTGCTAGGTAGAATATTCTTGGTTCGAGGCCTTTCTGCTTCATTGCATTAAATATATCATGCCATTCCCTTCTGGCCTGTAAGGTTTCTGTTAAGAAATGTGATGATAGCTTGATGGGTTTTCCTTTGTATGTGACCTTTTTTTCTCTCTCTGGCTGCTTTTAATACTCTGTACATATCCTTGATCTTTGCCATTTTAATTATTATATATCTTGGTTTTTTCTTCCTTGGGTCCTTCTGTTGGGAGATCTGTACACCTCCATGGCTTGAGAGACTATCTCCTCCCCCAGATTGGAGAAGCTTTCAGCAATTACCTCTTCAAAGACACTTTCTATCACTTTTCTCTCTCTTCTCCTTCTTGTTCCCCTATAATACGAATATTGTTCTGTTTGGATTGGTCACACAGTTCTCAGTATTCTTTCATTCCTGGAGATCCTTTATTCTCTCTGTGCCTCAACTTCTTTGTATTCCTCTTCCCTGATTTCTTTTTCATTTATCTTCTCATCTACCATATCTAATCTGCTTTTAAATCCCTCCATTGTATTCCATAGTGATTGGACCTCTGTCTTGAATTCATTCCTGAGTTCTTGAATATTTTTCTGTACATCCATTAGCATGTTTATGATTTTTATCTTTCAGGAAAATTAATGAGTTCATTTTCACTTGATCATTTTTCTGGTGTTGTGGGATTTTGATTTGAACCAGGTTCCTTTGACATTTCATATTTGTATGTGGCACCCTGTAGTGCCCTGAAGCTCTACTCTCTGGAGCTGCTCAGCCCCTGGAGCAATGTTGGGGGTCATAGGGGAGTGGTGCTAGTGTCTGTGGGCAGAAAGAGCTGTTTCCTGCTTCCCAGCTGCTATCCCTGTTTCCACTACCAGAACCAGCTGGCTGAACACATATGTGTAAGCCTCTATGCTTTCCATTTGTAGCTACCATAGGTGGGGCTTCCCTCTGGCTGGCCTGACACCACTGCAGGGGCTTCCGGTTTGCGTGCCAGGTGTGGTATGGCCGGGAGGAAGGTGCAACAGGCTCCGTTTCACGGTGGTGGGCCTTAGAGCTTCATAGGGAGATGGAGCACCTGAAGCTCCTGAAAGTTCCCAACCTGCTGCCAGAGTACACCTGGACAATTTTGTCTACCTGTCCTTTCTCCTGAGCAGTAAGCTCTGTACAGTTCTTACCTCTTTAGCAGCCCTCTCACTGTTGGGAACTCTCTCAGGCTGCCCACCTTTTTTTGTCCCAGAGCAGCCAGATATGGATCTCTATTTTCCACAAATAGCTAGAATCTCAGTCTCTTCAGCCTGTCTTAGCTTTCCCACCCCACTAATCACCAGAACACCATGCAATGTAGGTTCGTGCTCCCAGAGCAGATCTTCAAGGCTAGGTGTTCAGCAGTCCCAGGCCTCCACTCTCTTCCCGCTCCATTTCTCTTCCTCCCGTTGGTGAGCTTGAGTGGGGGAAGGGCTTGGATCTTGCTGGCTCACAGCTTTGGTATGTTACCCTGTTCTGTGAGGTCAGTTCTTTTCTCCAGGTGTATGCAGTCTGGTGCATCCTTCTTTCCTGTTGCTCTTTCAGGATTAGTTGTATTAATTATATTTTTGTTTTATATGTGGTTTTAGGAGGAGGCCTTTGTCTCACCTGTCATACCACCATCTTTAATGTTTGGTTTATTCTTATGTGCACTTTTCAGTTTGTTTGTATTTAAAAAAATTGTATTTGTGTTTTCTTATAAATTGCAAGCCTCCTAATGGGCAGTAATTATGTACACTTAAATTTGACATTTATATTATGCTCAGTGTCAAAATGGTAGCACAAAGTAGCTTTGCATTTCATGATAGCATACATTTATAAATACAGAATGGGAGAATAGGATAACATAATTCCCATTTCTGATTGTTGTTTTCTTCATAAACTTAATTTTTTTGTAAGAAAAAGAAATAAGAAGTTCAAAATTACTGCTGAAGAGTTTTGTAAATACTAGTTGATAATGGCACGTTTGGATGGCCATGGCTTAGATTCTGAAAGCCATATAATATTGATATTCAACTCTTCATTGTTGTAAAGGACAGTTACTCGGGTCTTCTGGAAAGGGAGTTCTGTTTGGTCTAAATTTTCTTTCTTAAAAATATTTCATATAAGTGGGTCTGATGTTTTGGGGATTTAGAATACTGTAAGATCACTATAATTTATACTTCGTATATCTTTTAATCAAAGGACGTCTTCCTAGGATTTAAAAAATTGTATATTTTGTTTATTTCCAACTAGTACATAAGCATAAAAATATTTTTTATTTAAAAATATTGTTTATATTCGCTTTCTCAACAATTCTAATGTGTTGTCCCTTCATAATGTGTTCAGATCTTAAAGAATTTTGTTGTATTTAAAGATCACCACTTAAATAAGTGAGTGACTGTGAAGTTGTCTAGTCTTTCTGTCTCATTTTAGCCATTGATGCCGTCGATGATCAGCACCACCTTACTCTTGCTTTCAAAGATCCGACTCTAGTGAAACTGAGGTTTCTGTCTTTATATATTACCTTGGATGAGAAGGTAACAAAAAGCTTATTTAGTTATGTAAAAGCTTTTCTGCTTTAGGTTCTCTTTAAGCAAGTGAAAATCCTAGTAATATCAAGAAATAGTAGAGTAATGCCATTGTTTGATAACCAAATATTTTTATTACTCTAAATTGAAATTCTAAAGTTTATTATTCTAATTTGTCTTGCCATATAAATTCAAGGAAAAACTATGTAGTTTTCCTTATAGCCCATAAAGAGGAAGTGATTTTGTTTTGACTTCCAGGAACTCCCTTTAACTCTGAAATACTGGTCCTAGATTTTCCTTGGAGACTGCAGAACGCAAGCTGAAAGCTGGGAAGAAGGGTTACAGTAACAAGAGCAGTTGTACCTTTTCTACAGTTCTTGCTTAAAGTCTCTAGTTATGCCGCAAAGTATGACTGCTCCCTTGCTCTTGTCATGAAAATGTATGAATGTGTAATTTCTGGATTATGTCACTGGTCTATCCAGTATAGAAGACTGTGAAAATCATTCCAAAGTTGCTTGCCTCATTAAGGTTCATCTGTTCCATCAAATGGTGTTAGAAGGTCTCTGATAACTCCTTTAATTAACTCTAGGACCTCAAAGTTTAGGGATGAGGTCTTATACCTCCTTGTATCCTTTCACCTTTTATAGACCTATCATCTGACCTTTTGTTTGTTTCAACCTGTGCATCTTTTCCCCCTTAACGTAACTTTTGCTTCCCTGGTTAAGGTCCATTTGTTCCATCAAAGATGTGTTACGAGATTTCTGAGGACCTTTTCTGCCCAGTATATTCATTTTTTTTTAATATAATTTATTTTATTATCATTAATTTACAATTACATGTGCAATATTACGATTATTAAACTACCCCTTCATCAGGTCCCCCCCCCCAAACCCATTACAGTCACTGTCCATCAGCGTAGTGAGATGCTATAGAATCACTACTTGTCTTCTCTGAGTTGTACTGCCCTCCCCGTGCCCCCCCAACATTACATCTGCTAGTCGTAATGCCCCTTTTTCCCTCTTATCCCTCCCTTCCCACCCGTTTTCCCCAGTCCCTTTCCCTTTGGTAACTATTAGTCCGTTCTTGGGTTCTGTGAGTCTGCTGCTGTTTTGTTCCTTCAGTTTTTTTCTTTGTTTTATACTCCACATATGAGTGAAATCATTTGATACTTGTCTTTTCCGGCTTGGCTTATTTCACTGAGCATAATACCCTCTAGCTCCATCCATGTTGTTGCAAATGGTAGGATTTGTTTTCTTCTTATGGCTGAATAATATTCCATTGTGTATATGTACCACATCTTCTTTATCCATTCATCTACTGATGGACACTTAGGTTGCTTCCATTTCTTGGCTATTGTAAATAGTGCTGCAATAAACATAGGGGTGCATCTGTCTTTTTCAAACTGGGCTGCTGCATTCTTAGGGTAAATTCCTAGGAGTGGAATTCCTGGGTCAAATGGTATTTCTATTTTGAGTTTTTTGAGGAACCTCCATACTGCTTTCCACAATGGTTGAACTAATTTGCAGTCCCACCAGCAGTGTAGGAGGGTTCCCTTTTCTCCACATCCTCGCCAACATTTGTTGTTGTTTGTGTTTTGGATGTTGGCCATCCTCACTGGTGTGAGGTGATATCTCATTGTGGTTTTAATCTGCATTTCTCTGATGATTAGCGATGTGGAGCATCTTTTCATGTGCCTGTTGGCCATCTGAATTTCTTCTTTGGAGAAGTGTCTATTCATGTCCTCTGCCCATTTCTTAATTGGATTATTTGCTTTCTGTTTGTTAAGGTGCATGAGTTCTTTATATATTTTGGATGTCAACCCTTTATCAGATACGTTTTTTATGAATATATTCTCCCATACTGTAGGATGTCTTTTTGTTCTACTGATGGTGTCCTTTGCTGTACAGAAGCTTTTCAGCTTGATATAGTCCCACTTGTTCATTTTTGCTTTTGTTTCCCTTGCCCGGGGAGATATGTTCATGAAGAAGTTGCTCATGTTTATGTCCAAGAGATTTTTGCCTATGTTTTTTTCTAAGAGTTTTATGGTTTCATGACTTACATTCAGGTCTTTGATCCACCTTGAGTTTACCTTTGTGTATGGGGCTAGACAGTAGTCCAGTTTCATTCTCTTACATGTAGCTGTCCAGTTTTTCCAACACCAGCTGCTGAAGAGGCTGTCATCTCCCCATTGTATATCCAAGGCACTTTATCAAATATTAATTGACTGTATATGTTTGGGTTAATGTTTGGATTTTCTATTCTGTTCCACTGGTCTGTGGGTCTGTTTTTGTGCCAATACCAAATTGTCTTGATTACTGTGGCTTTGTAGTAGAGCTTGAAGTCAGGGAGTGTAATTCCCCCTGTTTTATTCCTCCTTCTCAGGATTGCTTTGGCTATTCGGGGTCTTTTGTGGTTCCATATGAATTTTAGAATTATTTGTTCCAGTTCATTGAAGAAAGCTGTTGGTAGTTTGATAGGGATTGCATTGAATCTGTAGATTGCTTTAGGTAGTATAGCCATTTTGACAATATTTATTCTTCCTAGCCAAGAGCATGGGATGCATTTCCATTTGATAGTGTCCTCTTTAATTTCTCTTAGGAGTGTCTTGTAGTTTTCAGAGTACAGGTCTTTCACTTCCTTCGTTAGGTTTATTCCTAGGTATTTTATTCTTTTTGATGCAATTGTGAATGGAATTGTTTTTCTGATTTCTCTTTCTGTTAGTTCATCATTAGTGTATAGGAAAGCAACAGATTTCTGTGTGTTAATTTTGTATCCTGCAACTTTGCTGAATTCAGATATTAGTTCTAGTAGTTTTGGAATGGAATCTTTAGGGTTTTTTATGTACAGTATCATGTCATCTGCAAATAGTGACAATTTGACTTCTTCTTTACCAATCTGGATGCCTTGTATGTCTTTGTTTTGTCTGATTGCTGTGGCTAGGACCTCCAGTACTATGTTGAATAACAGTGGAGAGAGTGGGCATCCTTGTCTTGTTCCCGATCTTAGATGAAAAGCTTTCAGCGTCTCGCCGTTAAGTATGATGTTAGCTGTGGGTTTGTCATATATAGCCTTTATGATGTTGAGGTACTTGCCCTCTATACCCATTTTGTTGAGAGTTTTAATCAGGAATGGATGCTGAATTTTGTCAATGCTTTTTCAGCATCTATGGAGATGATCATGTGGTTTTTGTTCTTCTTTTGTTGATGTGGTGGATGATGTTGATGGATTTTCGAATGTTGTACCATCCTTGCATCCCTGGGATGAATCCCACTTGATCATGGTGTATGATCCTCTTGATGTATTTTTGAATTCGATTTGCTAATATTTTGTTGAGTATTTTTGTATCTACGTTCATCAGGGATATTGGTCTGTAATTTTCTTTTTTGGTGAGGTCTTTGCCCAGTTTTGGTATTAGAGTGATGTTGGCTTCATAGAATGAGTTTGGAAGTATTCCCTCCTCTTCTATTTTTTGGAAAACTTTAAGGAGAATCGGTGTTATTTCTTCTCTATATGTCTGGTAGAATTCAGAGGTGAATCCATCAGGCCCAGGGGCTTTGTTCTTGGGTAGTTTTTTGATTACCAATTCGATTTCGTCACTGGTGATTGGTCTGTTTAGTTTTTCTGTTTCTTGCTTGGTCAGTCTTGGAAGGTTGTATTTTTCTAAGAAGTTGTCCATTTCTTCTATGTTTTCCAGCTTGTTAGCATATAGAGTCTCGTAATATTCTCTTATGATTCTTTGTATTTCTGTGGGGTCCGTCGTGATTTTTCCTTTCTCATTTCTGATTGTGTTATGTGTGTAGATTCTCTTTTTCTCTTAATGAGTCTGGCTAGGGGTTTATCTATTTTGTTTATTTTTTCAAAGAATCAGCTCTTGGTTTTATTGATTTTTTCTATTGTTTTATTCTTCTCAATTTTATTTATTTCTTCTCTAATCTTTATTATGTCCCTCCTTCTGGTGACTTTGGGCCTCATTTGTTCTTCTTTTTTCAATTTCAGTAATTGTGTCTTTAGACTATTCATTTGGGAATGTTCTTCTTTCTTTAAATGGGTCTTGATTGCAATATACTTTCCTCTTAGAACTGCCTTTGCTGCGCCCCACAGAAGTTGTGGCTTTGTGTTGTTGTTGTCAT
>JAVSCE010014095.1:0-12841 GCA_032199065.1 Smutsia gigantea | reverse complement strand
GGTGAGCAGGACCTGCACAGCCTTCTGTGTCAGGTTTATCCAAGCAATAAATTACTTTTTTAGACAAAACTCATCCTCTGAAATTGCTTTAGCCTTTTCTGAAGTAAAGGTATTGAATGCGTAGTATTGGGAACACTTTATTTTCATTTTTCTCACATACAATTATTTTTCACTTGATAGGTAACATCACAAGAGAACAAGATGGGTTTCTTATATTTTAATGACTTCTCATTAATATTGAGCCTAGTTTTAATTTGCCCCAATAAAGATTCTTCCTGCCCTATAACTTAATTTCAGAGAATCTTAAGACATCTGAAATATCTTTATGATTTCAAGTTAATACCTGATATTATTTCCCTGAAAATTATTTCTAAATATAGATAAAAGTCATATTTAAAAGTTCTGAAAAGATATGGATACTGACTTCTTATTAGATGCTCTTCTTGCCTGATGTTTTGTAAGTCAAGTGAATAACAAGTGCCTCTCATTTTAGTCTGTCTTGAGAAATATGCTAACAATATCACACATACACAAATAGGCTAGTATGTGAAGAAAGTAGCAACAAAGAAGGAATTAACTGAAAATTAAATGTGTTTGGTATTTAAAACTCTTAAGAAGCCTTAAAATCCAGGTCAAAAACATCTGGCAAAGACATTCAAATTCGTACTCAGGTGAGTGTGACCACCTCTAGGTGGCTGTGGCATATGCTGAGCAAATTATGACACGGAGAGTTACTTGTTTATTTTGATTTACATTAACTTAAGTCAGCTTTGTGGGTTTATACATCTTTTTATTAATCTAAAGGAAACAATGAACCCTATTCCTGGAGGGAAAATGCACTTAAACACAAACCCACAAAATCTTACATACAATTTCAGGCAGTTTGCAGACTTGCTGAAGCCTGTCCAGTAACTGCGTAGGGATTTGTGTTAGTTAGGACTCTAATATTGCAAGTAAGAGAAAAGCAGCTCATATCTTAAGACAAAGATAAATGTATTGGTACATAGCTGGGAAGATACTGAAATAACTCACAGTAATGAAGAAATGGTTATGTGAAGCCATACCTATATGAAGATTTGGATCTAGAACTCAACATCATCAGGCTATACTCTATTTGCTCTTCATTTCTGCTTGTCTCTACTTCTCTTAACATATTAGTGTCATTATATCATGAAGACATGCCTTCTTCATGTAGTAGAAAACATATCTGCCAGCAGATCCTACTTAGCAACCCCAGGAAAAACAGCATTCCTGAGTATCCAAAGTATTAAAGCCAGAGGGCTCTACCTCTGCTTAGGCCACTCATCAATCCGCTAGTCACTGTTGCTCAAATTAATTAAGTCCAAGTTCCAAGACCACCTCAGCGGCAAGTGAGGCAGCATCTGTAACTAGAAGAAAGAGGAATGATCACCTTAAACATGATAACCAACTTCCATGGGCCCTGCACCAAGAATCAAAGACAATAGAGATAACAGCCAAAGAATTACTCTTCTCGACCTTTATCTGAGAACACTTTCAAGTTATATCCAATCAGCTGTAACACTGGAGGAGAGGGAAATAAGCTGGCAACCAATGGGTACACCGAGACTGTGTGAAGGGTGTCACAGAGTGTCAGCACCGGACAATGGTGAACTGGCGAATTGTCTCTCTAGAAGAACAATGCATGTATTTACTTTCAGATGCATATAAATTTGTTATACATTTTATTGATATAAAGAATGAATGACACACTATTTAAAATGACTCAGTGTCAACATTATCTGCATATAAACAATAGATTCTTTTCTAAAGCTTTTGTTAATTTTTGCCAAACTGGCCAAATTCATTTCCTAGCTAAACTGTAGTTAACAATAGACAAATAAATGTTTGGTGAGCATGAATGTTGGTTGGTATTTTCTTTTTTGTTAACAAGATGTCAGATCTTCATCAATGGTGTGAGCAACTTCTTTGCTGAATTCGATAATAGTTTTTGAATACTAGAAGGATAGTTTTTCCATTTTGTGTGTATGTTATTCACAGTGTAACAGCTAGTCATGATACCTTTTAAGTTTAATATACATTAGAACATGTTCTTGGCCATATTAACTCTATAAAGTCAACAAAACAATAATTCAAGCCTTGGTTTGTACTATTTGCCAACTTCTATGGTGAAAATACTCCCACCACAGCTAGTTTTAAGCTATCAACAGGACATCGCTGAACAAAGATTGGAAAGAGATGTGAACCAGCCCCATTATTCTATAGTATTTTCACCATACAATAAATATAAATTACCTCAAAAACATAGATAATTGTAAAAAGTAGTCAAATAATTAGGAAGTGAAGATTTTTAAGGTATTTATTTTTTTATTTAACATATAATTTGTTTAATTGTAAGCCTATATACTTTAATTTTTAATAATGACCATATCTTAAAAATTGACTAGTAAAATTCCAAGATTTCTAACAAATGCCCCTAGCTCTTGAGTCATTGCAAATCAGCTCCCGTGATATTCCAAACACCACTAGTAGCAATGGTTTGCATGATTCCTATGAAGAAAAGGGTAGGTAAGAAATAATAACTTGAAGTTATTGTAAAATCAAGAGCTGATGTGTGAAGTTAAGTTTCTGCGATGGCATCAGTATGGTTTATCTACCACAGTGTACTCAATAAATAGAGCTACATGAATATCCAGTATTAGATACACGCAAATTTGAATGGCTTTACTTTATAGTTTGACAAGTTTTAGAGTATTCACTATTTTGGATTTTTCAAATCTGTTTTCTCCCTTACTAGTAAAAATGATTGAGAGCTCATATTATCACATTTATGAAAGGTGTAATTTGCATAAGTTTTAAATTTTAGTTAGAAAAAGAAGCAAGAGCAGAATCTCTGAAAGCCTTTTCTCCTCCTTCTTTGGTGTGCATGGTTAAAATCTGACTTCCATTTCTTCATATTAAAAAGTATCAGAATCTCTTTCACACTCTAATAATCTTCTAAAAACTACCTTAGACAATGTGGGACAATGAAGACTAGGAATATGCTGTTTATCTCAGATATACTGCCATCTTTCAGAGAATATGATTTGCCTAAGAAATAGGAATAAAGAAAAAAGTGAGAAACACTTTTAATATTTTACTTCACTTTTAGGTATTTAGCATTCAATATAGAAGTAACTGTTTTTTGGCTTTCCTGCAACTCAAACTCTTATGTGCTTTAAGCAATAAATAAATTAGATAAATGAAAGTAATTGCTAAATAAATAAAGTTGAAAACTAGATAGTAATTGTGTTATTAAATAATTATTTTGTCTAATATCATGTCGAGTACAAACTTGCTCTTAAATATTGCATTGTGGTTAAAAACCTACTAGTTTTCTCTCAGTATACATTTTAAATTTTAATGTCTTTCTTTCTTAAAATAACAAAGCAAAGCAAAACAGAATTACATGAGATACAGAATTTCAAACATATTTCTAAGGGATTGGTTAAAAAGAAAAAAGACAATGAATGAGACTAATAAATAAGGGAATAATAATTCAGAGTTTAGGAGAAAAATCATCAGAAATGACTGAAAATAAATTTACATTAGTAGTTTGCAATATCAAAAATGGAAGGCTTCGCAAATCAACTTTGGACTTTTCATAAATGTCCATGTGCTGCAGCAGATGAGGAGACAGGGATGCAATTGGTCCAGGGGAACAGGAAAGCACAGGCTTCTAAGGGAGAAAAGTGAAGAACAGAATGACATCATTTAAGTCTGGCACCTCACTTGGACAGGGAGGCAGAGTGAGAGAAATAGACCAGATAGCCTTAGGTTTACAGTACAGGGATAGCATGAGGCAGGGGCCAGTAGATGTGAGGCAGACATCTAAAACTCATATTGAAGTCTATGATAAAGAGACCTCAAGTGGGTTCTGTGAGATTAGATGAATGTATAATGCATGTCAACAAATGAGGAAAATTCAATTAATATGTGAGATTAACATTTTATCATCAGGAGAGGTAAAGTGTGTTTACATTAGAGTAGAACTATGGTTAGATTTTGACAAATCAACAGAAGAAATCAGATAAAACTCTTTTGTGCTTATACACTCCTTTCTTTTTATATGAGAGGGAGAAAAAGTGCATAAACTAGAAAAGCTAGTCATCAATAGGTAAATGATAGCTTATTCCAAAAGACACTCCTCATGAACTGTGGACTGTAAAAAGCAGGAAATGCTTCAGAAAAAGAGATGGGTTTTTATTGGCCATTCAAAGCATATATTGACTCCTAGATCTGAGGCTGAGCTTGTGGGGGATAGAGTAGAAAAAAAGAGTTAAGTTTCAGTTCAGAAGAATCTGGACTCAAATCGACTTGCTACTCATTAGCAGAAAACTCTTAGGCAAATTAAATAACCTTCTGAGTGTTAATTTCCTCATTTAAAAAATGGGGCTAACAATATTTACCATGAGATTTAAAGGTTTAAGAGATACATAATGCACCCGGCACAGAGGAGGCATTTAATAAACACTAGTTTCCTTGTTCCCTAGTGAATTATACAGTGTGGGAGACTCTTTCATCAAGGTGAGGAGCTGTCCTCAGGGAAAACCTGCCCCACAGTCCACAGGGCCAGAAAGTGATTCTTTGATGTGTAAGCCCTGAGTCAAACACCTGTCTGTGCTTCCTTCTTAGTTTGTAATTTGGCAACATCTTTGAGTAATGACTATTAGAATGCTCTGTAAAGGTTCTTGGGATTTTCTCCGGTCCTTGATTCTGGTTCATGCTTGTCTCTTGCTCACTCTTTGTCCTTATTCCATTAGCTTCCCTGGTTTTCTTTTTACCTAGACTGGATAGAGTTGGGTCTTCTGCCTGTCCCTCTCCTTGAGAAATCTTTAGGTGTTCTGTGTGTGTGTGTGTGTGTGTGTGTGTAATCTGTAACACCCAGGCCATGACTTATTAAAGTGGTTTTCCTTAAAAAACTGTAACTATTGAAGATCTTCTTAAGTAATATTTATAGAATAGTTTCCTCATTCTGGGGCAGGGGAAGAGAGGGTGAAGATGTTTGAGGCTAAACACTTTCTTCCCTTAGTAGTAGAGTTAAGAGTGTTTTATTCAGGGGACATATTGCTAGCTGCTATAATAACAACCCACATTAGTAAAAAAAATTTGTCACTCATGTAAAGTCCAAATATACAGATATATTTTGATCTGGTGAATGGGTTGTCCTGTGTGGTTCTTCCCATCTATAGCCTGTATTATCTCAGCAAGCAGCATCCAAGGTTACCTTGGAAGGTGGCAATAGAGGATGACTGCCGCATTCCATTGTTCTGAGCTAGTTACACTGCTCCACCTACATAGGCAGGATTTGTATCCCCTCAATGCCCTGGAGGAAAATGAAATGACTAGGTCAACACAGAAGCATCATGCTACAGGTTGATTTAGAGAGACATTATGAAATATTCCCTCATTCCCAAAAGCCAAGCTGAAAGATAGATTAACAACTTGCTTCAAAGACAAAAAGGAGGTTTGGAACCCAGAAACCCAATTATATTTTCACAGTGTAGAGTTTCAGTGTAGCTAGAATTTCTGGCATAAACTGTAAAGTATAAATCTGATGAATTACTCAGAGACACAGCTCCAAACAAGAAAGAGGTCTTGTTTAACAATCAGCAGTCTTTCACAGAATACTACAATACAGTGAAGGTGGTGATGATGTAGAACTTAATTTCGAGTTAACAAAAATCACCTTAAAAATAAATCTATTATTTTTTAACTTAAGTTTGGGATAGCCAGAATGGCCATTTTTTCATGCAGTTTTAAGCACAGTATATATCAAAGTAATATTTTGTATTGATGTGCTTGTCTATGATATTTCCCTCATCAGTTTCCTGCCCTAAACAATGCAAGAAATAATATATAATGATGAGGAGCAAGAAGGCTTGTATTTTAATTATATGATCATAAGCTCTGAAGGGAAAGCAGATGTCATCTATTTCTCCCCCTACTCTTTTTTTGAAACTAAACTCCATCAGGCCAAAAGGCAAAGATGATAAATATCTTCTTTGTATCTTGTAACCACTAGAGGTTGAGTGGTAATAGATGTTTCTATATGAACTCTATAATCCTGTGATCTTCAAAATTTGAAGTTAGCCCATTTGTTTTAGTGAATAAAATAATGTGTAAACAATGAGCAAATTCCATGATTCTATTAAAGGATTCTCTGGTAAATAGCCAATCATTTGCCTTTACCCAGAAGGCAGACATCTCACTTACAGACACACAGTTTTGAAAAAATGGATTCCTTCATTCATCCTTCTGCCACTCCTACCCATAAAAAACAAACATGTCCCATTCAAAGCAGAACATTTAGCTCTCTGTTAGCAACCAAAAGAACACTTCCCCAGCAACAGGAAAATCCGAAAAGGACATCTATTTTTAAAAATAAAATGTGAAACCCTCAGCATTTTGCTGACTTAATGAGCAAGATAGATCTTATCCTTCTAAATTAGGTGAATGTCCTGTAAATTTCAAGAATAAATAGCCTTATTTTACATGCCTTATATTTGGTTATTTGCTTTGTTTATTATATGCCAGACCATTTCTTGACATTTCTGCTGATTTCTCTATTCATGGATAATTACACACATGGCTGTTTAAGGTAGGAGGTGACTCACTTTAAGTGAAAAGATGGTAATTCAAGGAATTCATTACCATACGCAAAACAGTTCACAGCAGAATGTGCCTCTGCTTGGTAGCAAGGTTTTTGAAAAAGGTGGTGATGAATATGCTTGTTGAAGGAAAGTGAGAGGAAAATGAACTGTAACTTACTTGCTCTCATAAGCACTAGAGTTTTAAAATAGAAAAAAAAATTGATCTTGAGCCACAAGGTATTGCCCAATGCTTCAAATAGCAATTGGACTGTATTAATGTCACAGTATATTAATCTGATTATCTGTTTCAACCTCCTAACTTTACAGAAAAGACACTGACGCTTAACAAATGATGAATTTTCACTTCAAAGTTCTAATCCTACTTTATAACAAAGACCACAGTGCGAATCTTCTCAGGCTCTTATTTTTTTCATTCCACAGCCAATATTATGGGTCATATTCCATTATCTCTTCGATTTAATAGTGTGTATATCCATTACAAATAGCTTTAAATTTAAAATTTATGTTGCAAACAGAATGATCATAAATGCAAGGGGTGAAGACAGGTCAAAATAACTTTGTGCAAATTAACATATTACCATTTATAAACAATAGTAATTGTTAGAATAATCTTTTTTTTTTTACCTTAGTTGTTAAGCTTAGTAGGAAGCACAGGCAGTCTTTGATTTCACCCTTCGTCTGTAAAAATGAAACTAGCTGAGGTAAGCCATAAGTATAGGGACACATTAGGTTCTGTATGAGTATTGATTCCTTTTCTCATTTCCTTCTGTAGTTGAAGGCAAAACAGGAGATCAAAGGCCAATCACAATTCTTATCATTCACATAAAAAATTGAAACAAGATCATTGAAAAATTTTTAATTTTGAAAGAAAACTTAGTTAATATATTTGAATAAAGTATATATATACATATAGTTCTGAATATATTATATAGAATCTGTATATATATCCACATACATATATGTATATGTTTAATTTTTTCATTTAATGTTCTGGGCCTCAGTTCCTTTATTTGTAAAATTGGAATAACAGCATTTGCTATCTTATAGAGTAACTGTGAAGCACTTAGAACAGAGCTGCCATATGGTAAGAACTTAATATTAGGTGTTATAGACAATCATATATCTAATATGACATGTGTATATATGTATATGTGAACATATATATTAATCTTTATTGATGTCCCTATATATATTCAAATGAAGTTTCTTCTCTAAAATCACCAGTTATTTTGGTCTAAGAATAAAAATGTAAAAGTAATTTCATTATGTATTTCCCTTTTCCTTTATGTTTTAGGGCTGTGAAACTATTCTGTATGCTATTATGCATTTGTCAAAAGTCAGAACAGAGAATGAAACATACTATATGAAACACTTTTTAAAAATCAAATCATTTAGAAGGTTGGGGGAAATCTCAAGATGATAGACTGCAAGAAGAGAATCAAATAGTGTTACAAATGAATGAAACTACCTCACCAAAAGGGGTGGGGGAAAAGGCGGAACCAAGAAACTTTGGAAATGACTGAAGTTTATAAGACTAAAGACCAAAGAAATTTTGTCTAGACCCCATACTTTAGTTGATAAAGGTGTTTCCCAAGGGGGCATGGGCTAAAAATTCTGTATACTATACAGAAAATGCATGTAAAAAATACATGTATACTGAAACTGAACAATTAAGTAAATGGATGGCAGATGGTAGGAACTAGATTTCTCACTGTTGGAGTGGGAATTTACAGATAAGCAAAGGGAGGAGGCTAGAATGATCCATCTGGTAATGGGTTAGAGTTGGAGACATCAGTACAAACTCATGTTTAGCTTAATGTAGATACAGATGGCTACATAACAGAAATATTTATAGATTGGGGTATGTATATATGGATTAGTGTACACTCATGTATTTCTTTGCTTTGTCAACTGCAAGAGATGAAAAGAAAGGACACCCTGAATGGCAAAGAACACATCTAGTGCCTAGGTGCTTGGTTTCTAATGCCATTTTCCAATAAAGGAACCAAAGTTACTTAGAGAAATGGCTAATTCTAAGACTGAGATATGATAAGCTTAGAGTATCTTGTAGTGCCAGAGAGTAAGGAAGTGCTCAAAAACAAATAAACAAACCACCCTTTACTGATGTGAATAGACTCAGGACAACTGGAAGAGCTCCCAATGGTCAAAACTGAGACAATAAACTAAAATAGTATTAGGTTTAACCCAAAGTATAAAATCAGTATCTTTGAGTCCATTCTTATATAAATGATTGAATCATTAAAAACTGGAGATGACACAAATTTCCTTTGCAAAGTAATTCCAAATAATTTATGGAGCTACTCCACCCTCAAGGAGGAGCATAAATCCCTGCTCCTTGAGGGTGGGCTGCTCCTGGTGACTCTTCCCAAAGAGTTTAATGAGGAAAGAGAGAAGAAAAAGTAACTTCACAGTGGAGAACCTGACAAACACTTCCTCAGCTGAATGATCGTGGTTAACATCAGCAGTGATAAATCATGTCCATAGTCTGTATCCTTGATGGGTGACTTGGGGTGATTTACAAAACCTTTCATGGCCTGTGCGGGTATTAAGATCTATGATATGGCCTCTTTCAATTGTTAAATATAAGCAAAATGCCTCCCTCAGCACCTGGCCTGTTATAGGTACTGAAAAATAGCATTCACAGTTGAGAATTAAATGTTTGCAAAGTGCTTTAGGCCTAATTTTGTGATGTTAAATACTTGTTTTAAAAATAATTGGCTAGATTTCCAGTCGTCTACTTCTGAATTATACTATAGACCTGTATATATTTACAGTATGGTCCTTTCTATTTAGATCTTGGTATCATTTGTGAAACTATTATTGGAGAGACTTGTGAACATTTATTATTTTGTTATGGCTGCATCTGTTGTTAGCAGTTTCATATTATTTCTGCCTCTGTCTCTTAGGCTTGAGTTACTTCAGTATTTTCTCATAAAATACCATGCACAAAGAAAGCACATGCTGTTATTTGAGGCTGGACTTCAGATCACTAGACCACTCTGAAATTACTAGTTACTGTTGTGTTACTAAAGCTGTAACAAAGAATCAGGATATCCTGCTGTTGTCTGTTCTTAGAATGTGTCTCCTCTGTTGGCAATGCATTATTCCAATACTGATTCACTGGTTTTGATACTGGACCTTTTTAATGAAAGTATAGTACTATTTAGTGCACAGTAGAGATGATGGGTGACAGGTGATATTGCATTATTTAGAAACTGGAGTTAAAAGAATGACTTAAAAAAAAGATTAAATGTGACAATTATTTGGTAGATGCAATTTGCTTGGGAGGTTGATGCTATACTTCTCTAGTTTCTCAAACAGAATTTTAGCCAATATAGTGACAACCTGAATATGTAGAATACTTTTTTTTAACTTTTGTTTTTTAAAAAATAGGCAAACTAGGTATTCTGAATTGTTGCTTGGAGGTGTAGAAATCACTGGCAGTGGCCTGTTTAAGAGCATCAAGCACTTGACTTTTGCCTCTGACCTTCTTTTGTCATCCTTTCCTGTTGTTGAGGAATCAAACCTTTCACAATAACAGCCACAGATGTGTTCTTATCATGTGTTTCTTAAGATGGATTGTTTTGTTTTGTTTTAAATTTATGATTGATAGCCAAAGAACCGGGTGTCTCAGATCAGCCTGTTCCAGGTTTCCTCTATAACAACTGATACTATGTTTCTCAGACCACATAGAATGAAACAGAAATCTGTACCAAGTTAGGTGCTTACTTTTTTTTTTTTGAAGTTAACTGCTTCTGTAAGCATTCTCTTTCTCAACTACGTAACTTCGCAATTTCTATAACTCTCTGAAGTGGTGTATCTTATTCATTTTGTTGCTTCCCTTGCTAGCAAATTAATTTGACTTATGCTCAAGATATATGTAAGCATGTTTGTTTTTAACATATTTTATCTTTATTATCCCCCCATCCCAATACCACCATTAAAATTATCAGCAGTGATATAGGTGAAAGGAGAGGTGTAGCTCACAATTCTGTCATAAACTCCTCTTCAGCATTCTGGTGACAGTAAAAGTAATTTCCCATGATTGGAAGATAAGAACACACAGTGGCAAATTTTTTTAAAAGCTAATATTTCAACATTTTAAATTAGGCTCTTTCTTTTTTGGGGTCTTTTAGGAAAGGATTTACCCTCTCATTTAATATTTATTGAGCGTCTACTATGTGCTATGCACTATTCTAGTATTCTAGGTACTGAGGAAACATCATTAAACAAAACAGAAAAAAACCCGACCTCATGGAATTTACCTTTTAGTGGAGGAAAGACAGACAACAAGAAAGAAAAATATCAAGTAATTATGTAAGAAGGTCTCAGTGCTATGATGAAAACTGAAGCAAGGGAGGGTGCTAGGCAAAGGGCAACATTTTAAATGAAAACATTGAAAAAGGTGACATTTGACTAAGAATGAGACAGAAATAAGGGATTTAGCCATGTTGGTATCTGGTGGAAATATCCTTCCAGATAAAGAAAATAGTCTAAAGGCCCCAGGGCAAGCAGATGCCCTGCTGTTTTAGGAGCAGGGTAGTTGGAACCAAGTGCTTAGTAGAGATGAGGTCAGAGAGGTGGATGTGAGGTGGGCCTTGGGATGCTAGGTATCATAAGGTTTTTTAGGTCACAGAAAGAACTCAGTGAGAAAACTGGGAGCTAATGATTTTGGTTTGCTCCTAGGTCTACAGAAAAACTTCTAAATGTTAAAAACATATCCATATCATATTACAGATTGGTATAAACCTCAAGTGTGTCTACAATTAATTTACCATCTTTAAAATAAGTGAAAATGCCTTGCTTCTGAAATGGGAAACATATGTTAAAATTAAATACTCAGGCCAGACACCTAAATTACAGTTTTACTTCTCCAGGTGGTATCTTAAATATTAATGAGCTTCCTTCTCTGTTTTCTTATTTACAGGTTGGAACTGTATCTTTTTCCAGGTTACTTGTTGTCTCTAGTACTCTTACTTTCCCTTAATATCTTAGTCCAGATAGTATTTTCCATCCTTAGTTCCTACTCATAGCTTAATTGGTCAATACCAGTTAACCCAATTATTATGTTGTAGGGGCCGGAATTTTGCTGGCCCAGTAATATGGAAATTACGTATCAGATGTAGATCAAAACAACAGAAACTACTTTGCCTCAATTAAGTGAGTAAAATCAAGATTTTTCTTGAATTTCTGCCTGCCTAAATGAACCCTTTTGTTTCCTTGGTGAGGAAACAATAGAATATAGAGATAACATAAGGTTTGTAATGCTTTTACTTAATGTTTTCAGAATTTAAGAGAAATGTAGTAAGTCAGTTTCATCTTATATAATTGTGATATTGTTAAGGAAGGGGATATGAGTGGGGGGAACTCTGGTAAGGCAGAGGGGAATGAACTACGGGCCTTAGTTTTCCAAAATGCTTTTGTAGCCTTTGTGAAAAAGAGATGGAGGGGTTCTGTCTGGCAAATCTGAAAATCTGTTTTCCTGGAAACTGGTTTCTAACATACAATAGGGTTAACACTTTGACAGCAGGATCGGGTTAAAACTACCTTCATCACAATTTAGGTGGAAGCGACTGCCTACACATTGTAACACATCCAGAGGTAAGTTCAGACTGGTGTGGGTCTGAGGGGCTTCTATGCACACTGCATTCTGAAGTTCAGTCCCATGTATGTCGGGACTATTTACAATGACAGCTGCTGAAATTTGCTCATCCTGATACATAAACACACTGTTTCAAGGAGCCAGTAAAGCTGTACACATAGATGGCAGTAAAAAAGCAAACATGGCTTTATTTTTTCTAGAGGTCTCTTACAAGAAGCAAAACTAAGCCCTCATTGTTATGTGCTGGCCAGCCACCGAATCAGCGACGGTCCTAACTGCCAGGATCATGGTAATGCTGATACGCCTGTATCACTTCTACAACCTGTCGGCACCTCAGTAAACTCGTTGAGGATTGGTAAAGACAAAGGAAAGTTTCTGTCAAAAGGGGAAAGCGACCTCGCGGGGGACGGTTTCTTATCATATTTAAGCTGCAGACCGTGGAGGAAATCGAACCTCCCGCGTATTCTTCGGTCGCCGCAGGGCCAGGGAAATGCGAGAGGCGGGCTTTTCTATAGGACTGCTGCCGCCAGGTCCCCGAGACGCGCGAGTGCCGCAGCGCCGCCAGTCGAAGGCTCGGTCTCCGCCG